>APFE030575124.1:192951-266696 GCA_000404065.3 Pinus taeda
ATGAGCAGGAGATGTCTTAAGGGCATATGAAGCTCATGTTTAGAGGTGAATAATGCAAGTGGTTTCAAGTCTTGTCACTTCTCACAAGTCCCGGAATGTGTCCTCCAAGCTGCAGGAGAGGGGTAACAGGGACGGTGAAAAATGGTGACAAATTACTGTGTAACAGGCCAATAGTATAGGGATCTGTTTGGCTAATTAACTTTGAACCTGTGTCAGGCCCCAACAAGCCAACAGTGGGCCTAATCAAATTTGATGATTTGTCTAAAATACTCAAGTGCAAATATCCTCATAGGGAGGTATTTGGGCAACTTGTAAGGGGCTAATTGACAGCCATAAACCCTGATTTCAGTGTGGTTCTGGTACAAGTACTAGTCTCCCACCTTGTTGTTCTTAGCAAACTGTAGCACCCTCTTACTTTCTTGGCTGACTCTAGGTTGAGTGTTACTAGTCAGCATGTTCATGGCTGGGTAGACGAATGAATCTATGAAGTCTTTGTATGTAAGTGTTGTGGAGAATTTCTGGATCAAGGGCGTCCAGAAGACAACTGATCTCTCTTTTCCCTTGGTATCCAACTTATGGATGCTTATAGGGAACTTATCTGCTTGGTAATATAAAAACATGTGAAACAACACTGAAGAGTACTTGAAAACTCTTTCATCTTTTTAAGATTCCCTCCTTGATCTCTAATCTCATTGATCGAGATGAGTGATCTCAAATCATGATTCTTGTTCATGTATCTTGTCTGCAATGAACTGAGCATAATTGTACATGATAACAGGAGGCTTGCCGGGGATAAAAAGGGATAAGAAGGCTAGGATGACCTCATCCACATGCTCATCTGTGGTGTATCCTAGGATGCATGAGAGCATGGTGATTATATGTCTACCTGTTTCTAAAAAAGATAGTGGCAGCATAGGGTGGGGTATTTGTAGGAGTATGGTGGTCTTCAATGATGAAATTCTGGAAGATTTGCCTTATCTTAACCAGGTCCAGGGTGATATACAGGTCCAATAGGTCTCCAATGGATAAAGGGATCTGATTTTGGCTAGGTTGGACTTGAAGCATTTGGTTGATGGACTCTGGTGTAATGGTGAATAAGAGTTGTTGTTTTGGAGCAATAATAGCTCTTTGGCTAGGGATATGGCAGGCATGACAAAAATGTATGATATTAGGGAATGGGTGGACATATGGGAATAGATATTTGGGTAAATTTGATTCCCAAAGGTGGATATCATAGACATGGTTCAGGAATCTGTCCTTACTCTAGCAGTGGAGCCTCAGAAGGTTGGTTGGGGTAGAAGTGTCTTTTATTTGGAAATCCTTGTCTGCTAGTGCCAAATGGTTGATGTCTAGGTGAGGGGTTGACATAGGTATCATGTCCAGAGAGGTCTGGGAAGCCATTTTTGGGGGAAAGGTGTGAATTAGGCTTGTGTATGTTGTAGCAGTGAGGCTTTGAAAACTCTGGTGCAGTGAGAGGGTAATTTGCAGTTTGCAAAAGAGGGGTTTGGGTATTCAAGTGGAAATGCTCTTGAATTTAGGGTAAAATCAATTAAATTCAATTAATTAATCTTTGAATTATTGTACGCTTTCAAACTGAGCGGGCCATTCTAGTTTTTTCTCAAAATACCTGCAAAATGGTGGTTCAGGCTGCGAACTGGTTTTAATAGTGATTGTAGATGGTACGGTGGCTTCAGCTATGCACCAAATGCTTGAATTGGGCATCAGGATCCTTTTCGAGAGGTAAACAGCAGTCAATTTCAGTTGCATAGGCTCAAGGTGGTGTAGAAAGGCTTAGGCAGCATTCAAAGTGCAAATGAGCGAAAAGAGTCGAAATGGGCTTCTTCGTCCTTTTAACCGACAATGGTTAGAATTTGGCGTGGAACTCATAAATGAATAGTGAATGGTTTTGGCTTTTGGTGGGGCAGCAGTTTCAGGGGCCATCGCACCGCTTTGGAAAGCAGGTGGCATTTCCTTGAGAGCACGTGATTTCACTTGGAGCTGCCACATAGCAAAATAGGGCATGGGCAAAACTGTGAATCTCGCATGCTCTCGGGATCGTAAAGGTTGGAGAGGGAATGAGCGCGATATGGATGTGCGCCGTCAGATCTGGGGGTGGAAGATCGGATGGTTTTCGGGTGGTCAAGATGCATAGAGGGAACAGGGGTGAAGATTTGCAGGGCCCAGGGGATTAATTACAACTAATTGTAATTAATTAATGAATAAGGTGGGGATTAGAAATATAATGAGCAGGTTTAATGGAGTGGGACCAGCGGTTAATGTAGCGGGGTTTGTTTAACTACACCTAGGTTGGTGGGTTAAAAAAATTATGTTAGGGAAATATAAATCAAGAAGTTAATTAAATAATGCGGGGGGGATAAAAGCTTAGGATAAGGGGTTTTTATGGCTTTTTGAGGTAGAATAGAGAAATTAATAAGGGGGGAGGTGATTTTTCAATGGGAAATGGGTTTCACACTAGGGAAAAGGGGTTTTGGGTAGGGGGGTGACCTTTGGAAGTTAATTTACTAGGGAAATGTGTGAAACCAAGGGGTAAGGGTCAAAATGAAGGGAAAATGGTATATTTATAAGAAATGAGGGGATAATGGGAAAATTAGTAAATAAGCATGTGAGGGGGGAAATGAAATGAGGGGAAGTTAATCAAGTAAGCTAGTGAACATCCTTTCACTCTCATGAATGCTTCTGCACACTGAAACATCGGATTAAGCATCATAAATGTGCTTATGATTTAACAACCTTGTACATCTGCAGCCTTTCTTCTACCTACCCTTTACTTATCCTAACATTTTTTCTTCATTTTATTGGGTGCATTTAAGCTACCAGACCCTTTCTTTCCTTTTCTTTTGACAAGAAAACTATCTAATTCTAACCTTATAACTTCCAATGGCTCAAATTAAGCCGATGAGCACATTTTTATTTCTCTCCCTAACTACTGATCTGCCAAGGTTAAATAGTTTGGCTAGATCTTTATTCTCTATCTATAAACATGAAATTTAAAGCATGAATTAGTCAACATTAAGCTATTTGACTATCATGGGTTGTGGAATTTATGACAAGTTGCACACAACCATTATTTTGCACATAAAAGTAAAAGCAGTGGCACTTGAATTTGCACACTTTCATGATTTGGTTTTGTTTGGGGTTCATATTTTTCACTTTTTTTATCTTTTCTTTTTCTTTTTGTCCTTTGATTATTCTTTTAGGAGAAATTTTAAGATCAGTAGCCTCTGAAAATGTGACTGAAGTTACCTTGTAAATTGTTGCTCTTTGATTCTTCTTTATTCATACTTATGATGGTGAAAGTTTCAAAGTTCAGTGCCTTCTCTCCAGGCTTCAACTTCAAAAGATTACCATCCACTCCAGTCTAAATTCTGCAATGTTATATAAAATGAGTAAAGTAAAATGAGCTATTGTTAATCTGCGGAAAAGTAATGCTTCATCATTCTACCATTGACAGGTCCTCCTGGTAGATCTGATCCATCTATCTCTCTCAAGAAAAAGGCATTGTTACCTCTGTAACCATAAATGACATAAGGGCCTTGCCACAGAAAATCAAATTTTCCATGTTTTCCCTTGTCTTCTCTTCTTGAATCCCACTTAAGAACTTTATCACCTATGTAAAAATCATCAACTTTGGTCTTTTTATCAAATATCTTTTTGATTTGGTCCTGGATTACTTGCGATTTTACATATACTTCTTCTCTGGTCTGTTGCAAGTGTATGGTATGATTTATCCTTCTTTGGATATCATTTGGTTCTACCTGCAACTCCTGGATGATCTTCATCAATGGGACTCCCAAAGAGGATGGAAAAACAGCGTCCATCCCATATACTAACTGATAGGGGGATGTACCAATGGAATTTTTAGTAGTTAGTCTGTCTTCCCATAAGGCATTGACCAACTTTTTGTTCCATGTCTTTTTGTTGTCTTCCAATAATTTCTTAATGATATTGAAAAGGCTTTTGTTAGAGGATTCTGCAAGTCCATTACTTTGAGGGTAATAGGCAGTGGAGTGGCCAAGGGTGATGTGGTATTTGTTACAGAAGTCTACCATCTTCTTGGACCTAAAAGCAGTTGCATTATCAGTAATGAGCTTTTGGGGGCATCCAAATATTGACAGGACATTATTTTCTAGGAAGGAGATAATGACAGAGCCTGTAGCTTGTCTAGAAGGGATGGCTTCTATCCATTTGGTAAAATAATCAGTGGCTGTCAAAATCCACTTATGCTGGGCTGAGGAGGCTGGGTGTATTTCTCCGATGAAATCTAACCCCCATTGTTGAAATGGCATTTCTGTGGAGATGGGTTTGAGAGGTAAAGGTAAAAGCTTTCTTTTTCCCTCAAATATTTGGCACTTATGATAGAAGGTCACATTTTTCTTAACATCTGCAAACAGAGTGGGCCAGTAAAATTTAACCCTTAGAATTTTGTAAGAATTAGTCTTCCAATACAAGTGTCCTCCACAATCTCTTACATGAAATTCTTGCATAATTTTATCAGCTTCATCTTTTAGTAAACAATTTAATAGAATACTACCATTATCTTTCCAAAACAAAGCATTATCTATGATAAAATATCTTAATGACTTCATTTTCAAAAATCTAGCTTTAGTTCTTGTTAAACTAGGAGGAGCTTGTAAGTACAGTAATACAACTATGATATACACATACCAAGGTGAATCAATAAAAGGTTCACTGATCTGTGGAGTCGCCGTCTCTTCCTGATCATGAAGGGAACCAATGAAATTTATATCTAGGGCCTGACAATTCGATTCAACCATGAGTTTGGCTAAACCTTGGCATTTGATAAGTTTAGTGGGCTTTATTTCTGTGTCAATTTTGGGTAACGGAGGTCCCGCGTAACAGTGTTGGGGCTTAAAGCCTATAAATTAGGATAATAATATTGTAAATCTCTGAAATATGTGGAGCGTGGAATGTAATAGGTTGATTCGAAGGGTTGTCTGCCCAAGAAATAATATAGAATAATAGGAAGTAAGTCGGCCTACCCATGGTTCGTGAACCATGGGAATGTATAAATAGAGTGAGGCTCTAAGAGTATAAGGCAGTTCCTGTTTGGGATGGATCTTACTGTTATGGGTTTGTGAAGATAGTATTTTCTGCATCTATAAGTTCAAGTATAGGGTGTTGGTGGGTAGAGAGAGGCTCTGTAGTTGTGTGCGTAGAGGCCTTGTAGAGTCTGCAGTTGTGTGCACGGACCCCTGCAGCTGAGTGCGTAGGGCTAATCTGGTTGTATTGAAGAAAATATCAATAAATATAAGAATTTCTAAATAATTTTGTGTTTTCTTGCATATCTATCTATTGTTTATGTTCTAAATTTATGCATCATCTGTTATACTTGCGCGCACAGTTTTAAGTTTAAATGTTTGCTTAAATACTATAATAAAAAGCTTAGATCTGTAATAATTTGGTTAGTGAGAAAGTGCGTCTATGCGGATCTACGCAAAATTCCTATAGCAGTACCGAGTGGCGTGAGGCCACAGAACGGTTCGCAACCCCTTCAAACCACATCAATACATCCCAAGGGTGCGGAAACCTGGTTCCAACACCCTCCCCTACTACCTCAGTCTGCGCTTTGTGGGCTATTTCCGAAAGGGCTGGTAGCTGTGAGATTTGTTTGGCTAATAACTCTTCCGAACCTGGGTTAGGGTCCAATAAGCCAACAAATGGTTCCGTTGCCGGGACCGAGTTCTGCCTAAGGGATGTCTAATGTCGGGACGCTGAAACCCTATGGAGAAAGAGTCTGAGGATTGATTGAATTAGGAGCAGTACAAGTTCATAGTAGGTCCTAGTACACCAACGCGCAAACCAAAGGTTAAACATGACGAGCGCGATCCAGTTGCCGATATTCAAAGGAGCAGGAAGCGAAGATCCAAAACAATTTTGGTTCATGGTAAGGGAAGTATGGGAAGCGCACAGAGTTATGGATGATAACATCAAAAAGGCTACCCTAGTTAGCATGATGTAGGACCGCGCACTGACATGTTATATAAAGTACTCGAGCAATCACCCAAATGTGGGAACAGCAGAGATCCGGGATGAATTGAAAAAATAATTTAGCTGGCCGAAATCAGAAATGCAGTCGATCATAGGGTTCAAGGAGATCGTGATGATGCCTGGTGAAACTCCATGGGATCTAGATCAAAGATTGAAAAGTACAATCTGCTAGGCAAACATGATGTTGTCAGATGCACATCACTGTGCGTGGTTTGTGGCATCATTGACACCACATCTAAGGACGACGTTGTCACAACAAAAGATCTCAACCCAAGTTGAAGCATTAGAGACAACGATGAGGTTGCATGAAACTCCAATACAGGATCCAGGGTTGGGAGTTCAGCAAATCCACGCGCAAACACAAAACCTGTGTTTAGAAATGCAGAATTTAAAAAAAGAAAATGCACCCTGCATAGAAGCATAGGAGGAAGTGTCATGTATAAAGTGTAGAAGACAGGGTCACGATAAGGATCAATGTCCAGTTTTTGTGAACTATGTGGCAATGGGGGGACCAACATCGTTGTGACCAAAAGCAAAAGTAGGGCCAAGCGTGGCATCCTCGCTCTGGTGCACAATCTGTCAAGTGGGAGTAAAGCACAACACAGACAACTGTCATTTACTACAAAAATTTAACCAGACCCCCCAACAGCTATTTTGCAACTTTTGCAGATCAGTGGGCCACAAGGAGTGAGACTGCCGTAGTTATCAATTATTGTTGGACCGGTCACCTACCTACAGAATGCAGACTGAAGCGTGAGGTCAAGATCCAGTTGCGGCGATAGCGCACGGTGGGTTCCAGGGACGTGGACGAGGATGGGGAGGAATGGGGCCAAGAAGGGGTCGCGGGCAGCAAATCTGTTACAATTGCGGAGGACTAGGACACTGCGCACGAGACTATACCAACCCAACCAGAATATCGTGCCCTTACTGCGTGCAATTCGATCATGAAATGATAGATTTCCCCACATTGATAGCACAGATACCCCAACATAAACATGATGCTCAGAAGTGGCATAGCTACAGGGGAGGATAAGAGGAAAGTAACCAAGGACGATGCCGAGGTTCGCAAGGAGACAGATCTGGAAGCTAGGAAGAGCTTCACTGAGGTCTCTACCCCAGGTAGTAAGGATCAACCCAAGTTGGAGAGGGATCCCTCAATGTTAACTACCTTTTCAAAGACATGCATGAAATTGCTTCACGACAATAGGGTGGTTAAAGGATTACAAGAATTGATAACTAGGTGCGCAAGGTCAGGTGAACCTTGCATGGTCCGAAAATTGGGAAAACATGCATCGTGAACTGGGCAGGAAATGAAATTAACGGCGTAGATTGGTGACTGTGAGATGGATCAGATCATTTTGGACATGGGCTTAGATGCAAATGTACTACCTAAACAAACTTGGGAGCGCATGGGTAAGCCCACACTACAACGGTCTCCTATTTAATTGCAGATGGTGAACCAACAAAAGATCTTGCCCATGGGAAGACTGCAAGGAATTATAGTAGATATAGAAGGAGCACGCACCCGAACAGATTTTGAGGTAATAGAAATCATGGATGAAAGTATCCCTTACCCTGCATTGTTAGGAATAGACTAGGCTACCGATATTAATGGGGTTATTAATTTAAAGAAGCGGAAAATGATATTTAAGAAGAAATCACTCTGCGTAGTCATTTCGCTAGACCCGGCTGAAGGACCGCGTTACATTGAAGCTGTGCGCGATGAAGGAAGTGATGACGAATTATATTGTATCTACAAAATTACTGCATGAAATCAATATTGGGTCAATCCAACTGTGGAAGGAATAATATTGTGGGGGCATGCAGAATCCTACACCAAAGATTCAGATGAGGAAGACGAGCGATGGCATAATCAGTTAAACTGAGTAACCACGTTAAACTGCAATATGATGACTAAGTCATTGTATTGCGTCAGAGTTCAGGATCGCAAACTGTCAATGTATGATGGGCTAATAGCAGTAGATGAATTCCTGACCAAATTTGAAAGCGCGGTTCCAAAGCACCAATGGTTTGATGCATTGAGATGGGCATTTTGTGAACCTTTGACGATTGGCGTGGCTGCAGGCGCATGATGCAAATAAGATTTGGGAAACCAAAACTATGACTAACTAAGAAATACGATGGACGTGATGACCTGCGCATGCACTTTACCATATGGGTCCCAGCCTATGGAGAAGAGCCTCAACCGGAGTGGGTACACTTATTTTATCATACCCTAGATGTCATTCCAAAGAACTAGTATACTAAAACAGAGCTCCGACATGGTACAGGGGAATGGGGATATCTTGCGCGAAGGGTTTTTGTTAACGTTCCTCTTTGAAGATCAATGGATGGATATTGTGGATGATGCATTGCAGGTTGTGAAGGCTACTATTTTCAAAATACCAATGGAACCAGAAGAAATTGTGCAGCCATACTGGTCGCGACAGTTGAGCTAGGCCCTGGAATGTTACAATGTGCAGGTAGACGATGATGAGGACAACCCTAGAAACATCAATATTTTGGAAACAGAGGGGAGTCGCAAGGTTCACGGACCAGTAATCGAGGATCCAAACATCACCGTGCTGCTGAAAGTGAAACAAGTAAACATCGGAACAGAGGAAGGGCTGAAGTATGCAACGTTTGGGGACTATTGGGACGATACCACGGTGGAAAAGGTCATTGAATTGCTTCGAGAGTATCAAAATTTATTCCCGACTAAAATCACGAAGTTAAAAGGGATTCTCGGTGACCTGGGAATGATGAAGATAACCCTAAAGCTAGATGTGAAGCCAGTTAAGCAACGGCCTTACCAGTTGAATCCAAAATACAAAGCGAAGGTCCGTGAAGAGTTGGACAAAATTCTTGTAGCAAGAATAATTGAACCAGTGGAGGAGTCCGACTGGGTAAGTCCTATGCTTATGCAGGAGAAAAAACAGAAAGGTGAAATTCACATCTGCATGGATCTTCGGAAGCTCAATGATGCATGTGTTAACAATCCATTTCTGACGCCATTTACAGACGAGGTACTGGAAAATGTGGGAGGATAAGAATTTTACTCCTTTACGGACGGCTTCTCGGGGTACCACCAGATCAAGATTGTGCCGGAGGATAGGATTAAAACAATGTTCACTACCAAATGGGGTTGTTTTCAGTATACGGTGATGCCCTTTGGACTAAAGAACGCGCCAGCAATACTCTCACACATTGTGTTAGTTGCATTCAAGGATTTTATACACAAGTTTTTCGAAGTATATCTAGATGATTGGACTGTATTCTGGCTGGTTAAGGAACATACCGCGAGCTTACGGTTAATGCTGGATACTTTCCGAAGGCACCAGATTGCGCTTAACCTAAAGAAGTGTACTTTCCTCATTCCCTTCGAGAACCTGCTCGGTCATGTGGTTTGTAAGCAAGGTCTTATGGTGGATCCAGCAAATATTGTTGTCATATTCAACCTGCGAGCACCGCGAAGTGTCAAACAACTGCGCACCACACTGGGACACACTGGTTACTATCGCAAGTTCATAAAAAGCTACAGACAGGTCACGACACCAATGGAATAGTTGTTGAAAAAGGATGCTACTTATCGCTAGAATGAGGAATGTAACAAAAGTCTAGAAACGCTTAAGGAAAATATGGCATCAGCCCCCATATTGGTCTTTCCAAAATGGGACATCAAATTTCACGTGCATGTGTGACGCGTCGTGTATCGCGTTGGGTGTGGTACTCACTCAAGAAGGAGCGGAGGGAATTGATCACCTAACCGCGTTCCAAGTCGACGATTGTCAAAAGATGAGAAGAAGTACTCCACTATTGAGCGAGAAGGATTGGCAAGGGTATACATGCTCCAGAAATACTGCCACTATTTGCTCAGAGGACACTTTAAGATGTATACTGACCATTCTATGCTAAAATACCTAGTGAATAAGCCTGTGTTGTGGGGGCGCATTTGAAGGTGGTTGCTATTATTTCAAGAATATGACTTCGAAGTCATCATAAAGCTAGGACATCTAAATGGAGGCCCAGACACCTGTCCCGAATTGAGAACAGGGAAGAGCCCACAAACATAGAGGGAAGGATCGCGCAACTGGAGGAACTTGAGGAGGAGCGATTTCTGGCAAGATTTCATCAGCAAGTACAGAAGCAGTGAGAGAAAGCTTGGAATGATTGCCATATCAAGATGCGCATGTTCAAAGAGAATGATATAGAATTACTATTTGACAGCAAGTTTGAGAAATTCCCTGGCAAGCTCCGCATGCACTAGTTGGGACTGTATGTAGTCAAAGAAGTTACAGATGGAGGCGCAGTCCAGCTTGCCAAGCTCAATGGAGACCCCTTCCCAGGAAGAGTGAATGGCAGTCGCCTGAAGCTCTACATGAGTGGGATGATCACCTAACTAACTGCCTGAAGGACAATCTCACTACTCCAGCCAATTGAAAGAGAGAGCAGGACGATAAAGCAGTCTGGGGGGAAGTTGCGCGACAACTGGGGTGCGCGTAGATTTGATCTGTCACAAGGGTCGCAGTTGCAGGGAAAGGTCTGCGCTGCTGCATTGACAAGCAAAGAGGTGACCATTGTTGTTAGTATTCATGACAAGATTTCTAAGTTATGGCAAAAGGGAGCAAGAGATGGGCAATTAAGAGATGGGGTACGAGCCAGATCTGGAACGTTTTGCTACAGGCTTAACATGAGGGAACTAGAAAAGGCGGGAGCCAATGAATTTGAATTTTGAGAGACTTATAAATCACAGGGGGGAATCCACCGAACGAGCTGTGCTTCTAAGAATGGTAAGCTATTGTGCCTTCCCGCCGCTATGGAACTATTCATTATCTATGCTCAAGGAGTAAGCCCGAGGGTTGTGATATGGCCAATGGAGATGCAGGGCTTTCTGAAGAGTACGGCGTTGACAGTTGTGGGCACCTCACATAATTCAGCATCAATGGTAGTGGATGTGATAGAAATTTCTAGACACGAAGCAGAAATGGTCTGGATGTCGCTGCCTCACCCATGGGCTGGTCGGCGAACCATAAAAGCTAAGGGAAAGGCTATAAATACAGAGACAAATGGTGGAATTTTAGTTAACAAGTTGTCTCTGATGCACCTTGAAGATTGGGATCTTGTGGACAGTAGCAATGGTCTTGCAAAATTGCAACACAAGCTGCAGCAGAAAGTGCATACAGAAGATACGAAATTGGAAAATGGTTGTGTTGGTACGAGGAGTTCCCTATGTGGCACCCCAGCTAGAGCTAAAATCCTATGAGGGGGTGTTCTGTGTTAACCGAGTAGAGTAGAATGAGCATTATCGGTTGCGCGAATTGGTAGAGACAAGGGAGCAGGAGCTAGAAGAAGTGTTGCAGGAGACAAAGAGGGAGCAACATAATGAAGTATGTCACTCACAGGGAGGTGAACCATGGAGCCTAGGCAGTGCGTCTCGCCACACCGACGAGTGACTCGAGATGAGTCACGATGATTTTGTTGGGGGCCTGTTGGGTAGCGGAGGTCCCACGTAACAGTGTTGGGGCTTAAAGCCTATAAGTTAGGATAATAATATTGTAAATCTTCGAAATATGCGGAGCGCAGAATGTAATAGGTCGAGTCAAAGGGATGTCTGCCCAAGAAATAATATAGAATAATAGGAAGTAAGTCAACCTGCCCATGGTCCGCGAACCATGGGAATGTATAAAAAGAGCAAGGCTCTAAGGGTAGAAGGCAGTTCTTGTTTGGGATGGATCTTAGTGCTATGGATTGGTGAAGACAGTATTTTCTGTGTCTGTAAGTTCGAGTATAGGGTGTTGGTGGGTAGAGAGAGGCTCTGCAGCTATGTGCACAAAGGCCTGGTAGAGTCTGCAGCAGTGTGCACAGACCCCTGCAGCTATGTGCACAAAGGCCTGGTAGAGTCTACAGCAGTGTGCACAGACCCCTGCAGCTGAGTGCACAAGGTGGATCTAGTTGTATTGAAGAAAATATCAATAAAGATAAGAATTTTTTTGAATAATTGTTTGTTTTCTTGTAGATCTGTTTATTGCTTATGTTCTGAATTTATTCATTATCTGTTATACTTGTGCGCATGGGGTTTTAAGTTTAAATGTTTGCTTAAAGACTGTAATAAAAACCTCGTATCTATAATAATTTGGTTAGTAAGAAAGTGCATCTGTGCGGATCTATGCAAAAGCCCGACATCAGTACCAAGTGGCGCAAGGCCATAGAATGGTTCACGACCCCTCCAGACCACATCAAGACATCCCAAGGGTGTGGAAACCTGGTTCCAGCACCCTCCCCTGCTACCTCGAGTGAGACCTCAGTCCGCGCTTTACGGGCTATTGCCAAAAGGGCCAGTAGCTGTGGGATTTGTTTGGAAAATAACTCTTCCGACCCTGGGTCAAGGCCCAAAAAGCCAACAATCATATTCCAAAATTGTGGCAATCCATTTGCCTCTCTTTCCTTCAGGCCCATTTTGTGTCAAAACATCCTTTACCACTGAGTTTGGAACATAAGCAATCATGTGAGAATACAAAATATACACTCTGAAATTTGTGATAGCCTTTACTAAAGCTAGTGCTTGTCTTTCCATTATGTTGTATTTGAGTGTGGCATCTCTTAAGGATTTACTAAAAAATGCAATTGGTTTTTCATATCCCTGGTCATTCTTTTGCAACAAGACTACTGCAATAGTGTGTTCTGAAGCAAAAGAAAAAATTATAAAATCTTTTTGAAAATGAAGACTTATAAGGACTGGAGTTTTGGTTAGGGCTTCCTTGATGGCTTCAAAGGACTATTTTGCCTCCACTATCCATTTAAGTGTTGAATATTTTATTAAAATGTTATTTAGTTCTCTAATCAATTCTACTAAATTTGAAATGAATCTCCTAAGAAAATTAATTTTGCCTAAAAATGACTGTAATTCTTTGATGTTTCTAAGATGGGTGATGGTCAAGATTGCCTCTATTCTAGTAGGATCTATTCTAATTCCATCTTTGGATTTTATATGTCCCAACAGTTTTCCTTCTTCTAGACCAAAGAGTGTCATTTTGGGATTTAAGGAAATACCAAATTTCCTGCATTTAATGAAAACTCTTCTCAGATGATCTAGGTGTTCATTATCAAATTTAGAAAAGACTGTGATGTCATCATGGTAAACCACTAGGAAGTCATGAATCTCCTTGGCAAAAGCTATATCCATAGCTCTTTGAAATGTTTCTCCTACATTCATTAATCCAAAATGCATCTTCAAATACATGAAGGTACCCCAAGGAGTAGTAAATGCAGTTTTGGCTTGGTCCTCTGGTTGAACTAAGATCTAGTTATATCCAGAAAATCCATCACGCAATGAAATTCTAGATAAGCCTACTACCCTCTAAAGGATATGGTCCATTTTTGGTAGAGGATAGTTGTCTTTTAATGAGACCTTGTTTAATTTTCTAAAATCAACATAAAGTCTTATTTCTCCAATTTTCTTCCTAGTAGTGACTAAGTTTGAAACCCAATCTGAATATCTAATGGGAGCTATAATTTGGGCATCATTCATTTTGTTAACTTTTTTCTCAATAGATGGCATAAGAACTGGATTAATCCTCCTAAGTTTCTATTTAAAAGGTTTATGATCCTCTTGATAGGTATCTTGTGCTGAATTATGCTGGTGTCATAAGATTATAGGTCTTCATAACTCCATGCAAATACATCTTGAAACTCTTTAAACAGATTTATGTATTTAACCTTTCCATCTCGAGGTAAGGCTTTTGATAATTTCATGGGTTTAGGTTTTTCTTCATTACCTATGTTACATTCTTCTAAATCTGCTCTCAAAGGCTCCATTTTCGGCTTCCTAGCCACATCGTTGGAATCAAACAAATATTCTAAGCAGACTAATCCCTTAGGCAAAAAATTATTTTTATGATTAAGAATTTTAGGATCATCATTCATTATTTCCTCTATTTCTACATTTTCTAAGTTATCTACTTCTATTTAGTGAAATTAGTGGGTTTAGGTATATCTAAAATATTTACATCTATCCCACTATCTATGTCATTATCTATTGTACAATCTGTATCTATTTTACAATTTTGAAACTCATCTTCAGCATTCATGAAGTCTTAAATTTGGGAATCCTGTGAGAAAATCTGTCAATACTTCAAATTGTCTTGTATGACAGGCCTATGTCTCACTTTTGCAGTGTACTGATAGTTGGGTTGAAAGGGAAATTTACAGGTACTAGCAAAAGGAGCCAGACTGTGGGCCTGCATATTTTGTTTTATAGGAATGGCAACAAAATTTGTTTCCAGAAATTCTTTGATCAAATCTAGGATAGTCTCTCTATATTGACTCGGTCTGGGATTGTTTACAGAGTATTCACCATTAATTTGTTTAATAATCAATTCTGAGTCTCTCAGTATGGAAACTTTCTTGGCTCTAAGTTTTCTAATCATTTGTAATCCTAAGATCAGAGCTTCATATTCGGCCATGTTGTTTGTGCATTTAAAATTTAACCTAAATGCATGACTTTCAACATGATTATTCTCCATATTGTGGATCCACACTCCTACTCTTGCTCCTAGCCTATTCACAAATCCATCAAAATCCAAATTCCATAGTGATTCATGAAAAATGTTTTCACTATCAGTTGTTTTGTGTTTTTGTTCTATAGCTGTTATTTCCTTTTTTTCATGGTCTGAATTGTAAAAGATGAAAGAGTCCATATTAGAATGCATGGAATATATAGGGAAGTTTTGTAGTTTTTCTGAACTACTCACCATGCATTTCATCAAGGTCCCTCTATATAGTTTTCTTTGTTGACCAAAAACAAATATGGTGGCATATGACATATCTAATTGCAAGGATCCTTGCAATTTTGCTCCCCATGAGCAAGATAACAACATACCATATTTGGGTGGGATGTCTGCAACTACTATGTCCACACAATACTTTTTGTTGGGCATTGGACTAGAGTTACACATAAATCTTTAATCAAGCTAAGGCACTTAACTTGACTAGAGTCAAAGGAAAACAAATCCTTATATGGTCTGGTGATATCTAAGTTTAGTCTCTCCATGATTGCTTTTGGCATCAAGTTATGGATGCCCCTGAGTCTAGCATAGCATTATGTAATACTTTGTCATGAATTTTTAGGCTAATGTAGAAAGGAAGGATTCCTCCTTGCTAATGAGTACCATTTACCTCAGGGCCAAACAATAAATTAGGTTGATCATCATTCAAATTGACTGCATCTTCCCCTTCACCTATATTTAAAGTTTTTGCGATTTGTGATCTATAGGATTCATTTTTCACTAGCTCAGTCAAAGGGACTGATATTTTCAATTTTTCTATTTCGGTCTTGAGGTTGAAAGCTAGTTGAGCTTTGTTTGTTTGGATGAGATCTTCCTTAACAAATGCAGTTTGTGTGTATTTATCTTGTTTTTCAGTACATGGAATTTCAGTTTGTGTTTCAGCAATTTTGTTTTGATTACTCCTATTTGGAATATTTTGAGTGACTATTTCAGTTTGAGTTTCAAATGAAGTTATATCTACAATATTTGGGCTAGAAGTCTCCTGTGTTCCCCTAGGAAGGATTTGTAAAATTTTAGTGACAGGAGCTTCCGTTATCTTTTTAATTTGGGTCTGGATTGATCTTTTAGTGGGAGCTTCATTATTATTTTTACTTCTTAAGCTATACTATTCGTGAACCTCATATATTGCTGACTCGTAACCCTGTTTAAAGTTGAAGGATTCCACATATTCTAATTGCAATTATTGCAGCATACACAATTCATGTTCTTTTTGAGTAAGAAAAACAACATCTTAATTTTTTATTCCTAATAAGTTTATCTGGGTGTCATCCTCTCCTTCATGGCTATGTGAACCCTCAGCATAGCTTTCCTGGAAGGGTGGCCTAATTTGTTGATCTGTTATAGCATTATTTCCAATGTGAGGGTTCTTCTTGAAGTTGGGGTTTCTTATTGGGGGTGGTTGTTGATTCTCCCACTAAGTTTTTCTTTCCATGTTTTCTAATATACCCATTATTCTCTCTACACTCTTCGCTAAACTATCTATTTTACCATCAGAAGTGGAAGTTTCCTCTTTAATAACAACTCTCTTTTCATTTCTCATTCTAGCTTTCTTAGCTAATAGGTTGGCCTCTACACTAACAACATTACTTTGCATTTGTTCCAATATTTCAGGGTTTCTTTCCCTTAATTGGTATGACATGTCAGTGTCAAAACCATCAGGGAATTTGATTAATGCTAGGTCAGGTGGAGGCTTAAGATTAACAGGGATTGCACTGTAGATTTTATTGAACCTAGTACAATAATCCTCAACTGAATCATTAGGAGCTCTTCTAATGTTATCATATTCAGAAAGTATTTGCAGAGGGTTTTTCTTTCTCTCCCATCTATCAATGAATAATCTATGAAAAGCAACTAAATATACAATATGATTAGCTGGCAAATCTTTGAACCATTTCTTAACATCCCTAGTTAATGTTTGGGCAAAGAATCTCATTTGGACATCAGATTCATCTATCTCATGCAACTCAAAATAGTCAGTCATTTTGCTCACATGTTGTTGGGAAATGTACTGACCAGTAGCATCAAACAAAAATATTTTGCTTTGATAATCTTGGGGCATGGCATGGGGTTGAGCTGGTAAAACCAGAGGTGCATATCAATCTGCCATGGCTTGGATTCTGGATCCACTAGGAGGTAAGGTGTTGGTACTTGAGGAAGGGCTTGAAATGGATGGAGATGAACTAGATGAGGATGAGATGTTTGGCTGATGAACAATTGATTTAGGGGAATTGACTGTGGATATTATTGGTGAGGTGGTAGTAAATGTAGGGGTATTTACAGTATTTGAAGATAGTGCAGAAATTTCAGAGGCAGCAGCAATAAGGGCAGCTATTTCAACATATTGTTGAAGGTAAGCATCATCTATATGGCTTATTAATGTGGAGGTTAAAGCTTCTAAATTGTTAAAATTATCTAACACAAATTTATCTAAATCTGGATGTATAGGAACCTTTTTTTATTCAATGAATTGAATAAAATTAGGGTCTAACACAGTTTCATGAATTGCATTTTCTTATTTAGTTCTAAACAATGAGAGATCAATCAACAAATCAAATGGAATTTCCTCTAAAGTTGACAACCCCTCAGGGAGTGAATTTGCTTTAACTAACTGGCTACTACTTGCTTGAGTTTCTACCTTTTTTGGTTTCCTTAAAATCCTGTCTGGGTCATCAACTATATTAGCAGGGTTTGGATCTAGATTTGCCCTGGTATAGTGAGTCTTTTTGGGAGCCAAAATTTTTAATTTTTAATTTTTTTTATGAAACTTTTTGAGGACAACTTCTAAAAATGACCTTAAGGGGCTCAAGATGAAATTTAAGGTTTCCTTAAAGTTTTATTTAACTGAGGATCGAAGCTCCCCAATATAGTCGCTAATTATGTTATCACTCCAAAATTTCTTCTAAGTTGTCAGAGAAAGAAATGATCGAGGTAACCACAAACCAACTTTGGAGATCAGGATCTAACCTTCCTAATCTCAGATAGGGCTCTCTCTTTTTTATTTAACTTTGTTTAGTTATTTGATTTTAGGCTAGTTATGATTGTGCTTAGGTTTTTGATTTGGATTTGGGTGGTGGGATCACTTACTTAGATGAACAGAAGGTTTCTTTTACCATTGGGCTATGGGGTCAAAATGCCAGACAAACAGGACTGGATCAAGCTCTAAAAACAGTGTCTATAGGGAAAGATAGAGGAGTTACTACAGATCTCAAAGGCTTGATGGTGAAATGCTTTCCAACCAGATCCAAGGAGCAATTAAGGGTTCCTTAGGCCGTATTATGAAGAGAAATGAAAGAGGTCAACCAGGATGGGAGAGCAATTAAGGGTTCTCAAATCCAGATATCAAAGGAAAACATATAAATGATTAACTGTGCAAAACAGAGTGTACTTAAACAAATTCTGAGTTAAATTTCCAGTTAATTCATTCAAATTTGGATAAAATTTAAGTTTATGAAACACATAAGAAAGTAACAAAATCAGACAAAGAAGATACTTCACTGCAATAGCTCATCTCATGAATCTTGTAATGCAATCTTTTTATTACTTGCTCCAATCTGTTGACTTGAAAATTGTTACAACAACCCTTAGGTTTAAGATCAAAATAACTCTACAAATGTATAGCAATCCACCCTCAATACTTTGAATTATGAAGTATTTATACAAAAAGAATTTACAAAATATCCCAGACTGTCTTGGGAACTAATCTAGGAGAAAGAAATATCTTCATGCAAGAAGATAGAGACAGTTATTGAACTGATGCTTGTTGTCCCTGTTATTTAGGTTCTATTGGTTTTGATCTTTTGATATTTTGCACTTTAATCTGCTTTGTTGTTTGGTCTTCACGCTGGATGTTCTACACTTTGACTTGGCTGACTTGTCAATACCTGTTTACTGTGCCCTTTTACTTTTACTGTACATTTTACATTTTTACTGTGTAATTCTACAGTAAATCATTTAGTTTTTCCCATGTATCAACATCTGGTAATTGGATATTGAGCATATTCCTGTCTCATCTACCTCTGTATACTTGGAAAAAGTAGGCTTACTGAAAAAAAGGTGTTTTACCTCATGCTGGAGGTAAAACAAATTCTCAAAAGTTTGATACAATACTTTGCCAGTAGGTATACCCTTCATGGATGAAGTATTTACCTGATCTCTGGACACTTCTCTGATCTTTTTATTATAGTCCTCCTGTGTCATTAACTTGTCATTTATAACCAAGGGATTTTGTAAACCCTTTTGCCTCAAAATTTCGAACTTCACCATGAATCTGGCAATAGCCAATCGCATGGTTTGGCACTTATCCTCCAGGTTCAACATCAAATTCCTCTTAGTGAGGACTCTTTTAGCTTCTAAAATTATACCTGTTCTGTCAAGTATCTCTAATTCGTACAACTCGTACTTGTTCTTGGAGTTGAGGAAGTGAATGATCCTTGTAGCTTCCTCTGGCATGTCTCTGAGTTCTGCTTTGACTCTTTGAATTGCTTCTCTAGCCTGCTTTATTAAATCAATTTGTTTAAAAACAACCTGGATGGATGGCCAAATATCATTGACAGAGTCAATGATATTGGCCCAAAGTAGCTCCTTACCCTAACCTCGAGGTTCTTTCAATGTTAGTTCCTTCTCCAGGTTTTTGATTCGTTCATTCATCCTTGTAGACTTCTATTGTTCTTTCAGTGGGCAGTCTTGTGAATTGTTCATGCATCCTGTCTACAATGAATTGAGCATAATTTTACATGATAGCAGGAGGCTTGCCTGGGGTAAAAATGGACAAGAAGGCCAGAATGACCTCATCCACATGCTCATCTATGGTGTATCCTAGGATGCATGAGAGCATGGTGATTATATGTCTGCATGTTTCTGAAAAAATAGTGGCAGCATAGGGTGGAGTATCTGTAGGAGTATGGAGGCCTTCAATGATGAAAGTTTGGAAGATTTTCCTTATCTTAACCAAGTCCAGGGTGATATACAGGTCCAATAGGTCTCCAATGGATAGAGGGGTCTGATTTTGGCTAGGTTGGACTTGAAGCATTTGGTTGATGGACTCTGGTGTAATCGAGAATAAGAGTTGTTGGTTTGGAGAAATAATAGCTCTTTGGCTAGGGATATAGTAGGCATGACTAAAATGTATGATATCAGGGAATGGGTGGACTTTTGGGAATAGATATTTGGGTAAATTGGATTCCCAAAGGTGGATATCATTGGCATGGTTCAAGAATCTGTCCTTACTCCAAAAGTGGAGCCTTAGAAGGTTGGTTGGGGTAGCAGTGTCTTTTATTTGGAAATCCATGTCTGCTAGTGCCAAATGGTTGATGTCCAGGTGAGGGGTTGACACAGGTCTCACATCCATAGAGGTCTCGGAAGCCATTTTTAGGGGGAAAGGTGTGAATTAGGCTTGTATAGGTTGTAGCAGTGAGGCTTTGAAAACTCTTGTGCAGTGAGAGGGTAATTTGTAGTTTGCAAAAGAGGGGTTTGGGTATTCAAGTGGAAATTATCTTGAATTTAGGGGAAAATCAATTAAATTCAATTAATTAATCTTTAAATTAACTGTATGCTTTCAAATTGAGAGGGTCGTTCTAGTTTTTTCTCAAAATAGCTGGAAATTGGTGGTTCGGGCTGCAAACTGGTTTTAATGGTGACTGTAGATGGTACAGTGGCTTCAGTTGTGCACTGGATGCTTGAATAGGGCGTCTGGATCTTTTTCGAGAGGTAAACGGTGGTCAATTTTGGTTACAGATGCTTAAGGTGGCGTAGAAAGGCTTAGGTAGCATTCACAGTGCAAATGAGCGAAAAGAGTCAAAATGGGCTTCTTCTGCCTTTTACTACCAACGGTTAGAATTTGGCACAGAATTCATGAATAAACAGTGAATGGTTTTGGCTTTTTGCAGGGAAGCAGTTTCAGGGACCATCGCACCACTTTTGGCAGGCAGGCGTATTTCCTTGAGAGCACGCGATTTCACCTGGAGCTGCCACGTAGCAGAATAAGGCCCGGGAAAAACTGCAAATCCCGCGTGCTCTCAAGCTGGTAAAGGTCAGAGAGGGAATGAGCACGATATGGATGCGCGATGTCGGTTTTGGGGGTGGAATATCAGACGGTTGTTGCTCGGTCAAGATGTATGGAGGGAACAAAGGTGAGGATTTGCAGGGCCTGAGGGATTAATTACAACTAATTGTGATTAATTAATGACTAAGGTGGGGATTAGAAATATAATGAGCGAGTTTAATGGAGTGGGACCAGGGGTTAATGTAGTGGGGTTTGTTTAACTGCACCTGGGTTGGTGGGTTAAAAAATTTATGTCGGGGAAATATAAATCGAGAAGTTAATTAAACAATGTGGGGGCAGATAAAAACTTAGGATAAGGGGTTTTTATGGGTTTTTGAGGTAGAATAGAGAAATTAATAAGGGGGAAAGTGATTTTTTCAATGGGAAATGGGTTTCACGCTAGGGAATAGGGGTTTTGGGTAGGGGATGACCTTTGGAGGGTAATTTACGAGGGAAATGTGTGAAACCAAGGCATAAGGCTCAAAATGAAGGGAAAATGGTATTTTTATAAGAAATGAGGGGATAATGGGAAAATTAGTAAATAAGTATGTGGGGGGGGGAATGAAATGAGGGGAAGTTAATCAAGTAAGCTAGTGAACATCCTTTCACTCTCATGAATGTTCCTACACACTGAAACATTGAATTAAGCATGATAAAGGTGCTTATGATTTAACGGCCTTATACATTTGCAACCTTTCTTCTACATACCCTTTACTTATCCTGACATTGTTTCTTCATTTTATTGGGTGCATTTAAGCTAGCAGACCCTTTCTTTCCTTTTCTTTTGACAAGAAAACTATCTAATTCTAACCTTATAACTTCCATTGGCTCATATTAAGCTTATCAGCACATTTTTATTTCACTACCTAACCCCTAATCTAACAAGGTTAAACAGTTTGGCTAGATCTTTATTCTCTATCTGTAAACATGAAATTTAAAGCATGAATTAGTCAAGATTAAGCTATTTGACTATCATGGGCTGTGGCATTTATGACAAGCTGCATACAACCATTATTTTTCACATAAAAGTAAAAGCAGTGGCACTTGAATTTGCACACTTTCATGATCTTTTTTTGTTTAGGGTTCATATTTTTCACTTTTTTTATCTTTTCTTTTTCTTTTTGTCCTTTGATTATTCTTTTAGACATACCCTCTTTACATTTTCTAATTTTTAATATAGAAAATATTTTGCAGAAAGAAAAAGTATGTACAATATCACAAGACTAACCATATCCAATTCCAAATTATGAATCCTATTATTATAGGACCCTAACAATTTCTGAAGCCATTTTTATTCTTTAGTATAGCAAAAGCCTATTTAACGTCTTGATCCTTCAAGGTGTAGTCACAACGATACTTCTCTAGAGGATACCATATGATTGGAGTTCTATACCGACATCCTATCCATTCAGGCCCCATGGTTAAGACCATGTTACTGTACTTATGGAAACGAGAGGAGGCAGCTTTAAAGTTCCAGTATCCAAATGGTTCTCGGTTTCTAACAGTAATGCTGGAGACTTCCCACCTTTGTCTAGTTGCAGACAAGGCTTCCTCCTTAATCTCTTGGAAGTACTCCTTTCCAGCTTGTATAATATCCATGTGAAATGTCTCGAACTGGCCCACAACACCATCTCGCTTCATGAATTGCTTGTGTCTAAGCGAGAGATGCAGGGGTTTGGTAGGTTCCCCTCTCACACATAGGTTGATTCCTTCTTCACGCTTTCTAAAAGTACTGTGAGCCTTGGCCCACTTGAGTTGATTAGTAGCAAAAGTGAGAAATGACTGGAGTTGTACATCCCCTATAAAGGGGCCAGGGTTGTTGTCTCTGTCATCTTCTAGAAAGAAATTATGCTATAAAGTTCACAGAGGAGGCATTGTACCTACTTGTCCTATTCTCTGCAGCACTTGACAAAGTCTAGGGTAGTTTTGATTTCTACAGACTTCCCAACCTTCACAACTTTGACTTTTAGTAGGAGGTATCTCTCCAGGAGGAATAGGGCATAATTTGTAGCAAGGGCTCTGCATGATAGGGTGTCTGAATAAAGAGAGAAGACAGTTTCCAACTGCTCTTTAGCCTTCTGTAATTTGTCCTATGCTTTCTCAACCTTTTTATGTTAAGTCTTGTATTGAGAAAAGGTCTCATCCTTAGTCACTATGAGTTCCTCAAAAATTTCCTTTAATTCTTAATGTATCCATAGGGGCACTACCTCCTCCTTGTGCTGGGTTAATTCCTATTCAACCTTCAGTAGTTCATTCTGCAGTCTGCTAATAAATGCCTCCCTTACTCAGGGAATATAAGTAGGTGTCTCCTCTATTTGGGCATCATTATCTTGTGTCTCTATAGGCTCAGTTTGGACAGCAGCTTTGGCTGCTTCTTGAGTTATGCAACAATAAATCGGGATGCTTTCTTCAGCATCAGTCTAAACAACAATGTTCACAGTAGGGTAGTCCATTTGGGTCTCCTACATAGAAACATAGGGGTCTTCAATTTGCATTTCAGTGTCCTCTACAAGACATGCCTCTGTTTGAATTTCCTTTGAACAGACCAAAAGAACCTCAGTTTGAGTTTCAGCATTCTTTCCAGAACAATGTTCTATTTGTGTTCCTATGGTCTCTTTTTCTACTTTCAAATTCCTGGCTCTAATGGCTTCTTTTAACCACTGCCTTAGCTGCCCAATTATTTGCTTTTGCATTCTATATTTTTTTAACATTTTTCTGAGCCTGTCCTTGTAGGAATTCTTTATTCTGGGACTTCTGACCGGCAGTGGTGCAGCTACATTTTCCTCAGGTTCATTCTCAGGTGGCATTGTGTCAGCATCAGCGAGGGTTTCAACTAAAATTGTATCTCCTGATGGAGCTTCACCTTCTAATTCTTTTTCGACATGAATTTTTCTCTCAGGAGACTCCAATACAATGGTGTCTCCTAAGAAGTTATCATTCTCTGGGTTTTCTTATGGATAGGCCTTGTCCTCAAGGGAATTAGAAAAAATATTATTGCCTGGTTGATTTTCATCTCCCAGGGTCCCATCTACAGGATTTTTTTCAGCTGGGGGGTCCACTGGACCGATGTGTACTATCTGATTTTCTTCTCTAATAGCTTCCTCTTCATGCATCTTGGCTTCAAGGGGTTTTTCCACATAAGGGACTGGTTCCCTCTGTTCTTCCAAGAAATCAGTAAATGGCAGAGTTTGATCACAACCAGGTCTACCAACAGAGGAAGATTGGTTGGGGGCACAATTTTGTCCTTCAACATTCTCAGATTGTTCTCTTCCCTCGCCAAACATTCCCATGTTTTCTAATACCCTGGCCACCTCTTCTTCATAGTCTTACAAAGGGGTATTATGTGAACTTGGAGGTGGTGTGAGTGATGGGTCGACCTCATTTGTCTAAATTTGGGTATGCCACTGGGAGTTCACCCACGTAAAGCCTCTGTATTTTGCTAGGTTCAAAGGTACAGAGGAATTTTTCCTCTTCTGCGTCCTTCTTAGGCCTAGGGTTCTAGGCCCTTATTGTTCTGCCACTAGGTTTTCTGGAGGTGGGGCCAAAGTAGGATTTACAATATTGTCCCAGGTTAACTGTTGCTAGGCTAGTCCATGCATGATAAGAAATTTAATCAGTCCATGATGATTGATGATAGTGCATGGGTCCGTAGCTTTCCTAACTTGTCGAGCGACATCATGCAATAGATAATTCAAATAAAATGGTAAATTAACTAAAATTTTCTATTTTAGGATGGCTAACAATTTGAGTTGACAGGGCCTTACCACATCCTGGTGACCATCGCATGTGATGTACCATTGCATGATGACTTCCAACTACTACCAAGGATGTCCTAACACTGAAGGGTGAATCCCTTTCCCTGTTCATGCTAATTGCTCATCTGAGTCCTGGAACACTGCAACCGCATTATGCAGAAGGATGTGATTTTTTGTCCACTTTGTTCCCTCAGTCGGAAGTCCAGTGACTTCGGCTATGACTACTTTAGAGACTATTATATCCCTGCCTCTTACTGTGGTGTTGTCATTCTCCAAATTTTGTAAGAATTCGAGTGTCATTTCTTCGTGAAATCCCTGCAATTTATTTAGATATTGTAGCCATCCTGTGCGCTCGCAAATTGCATGAGCCTGGTCGGATACCTTGAGTACTGAGGGATCATTTCGGATAGCTCTACCTTCCATGGTTGCTATGTTCCTGTGACTGGTTCTCTTGTATGGACTTCTCCTGCTCTTTCACAAATTAGAACAGCAGCAAAGATCGTTAAAGCAAATCAGGAAAAATGACGTTGATTTGGGAATTAACAGAATATACAGTCAAGTCATTTGTCTCATCAACCATTTTTTACGCAAGCTCATAATTAATTTGCATGCCATCCATAATGGTCGACATCATTTCTCCAATCGGAAATACCTTGCTACTTATTACGTATATCCAATCATCGTGCAACCTTTACCCGAAAATCAATTTAATAATTAGCATCCAATTATCCATAATTGTTTCACACGTTGTTCACACACAGACCATCCCCCCTCCAATGGGAAAAAGGACGTCCACATCTGCCAAGCATGTGAAAAACAAGCGCATGAATTGAGGATTCATAAATGCGGACAACCAATCTAGAAAAGCGACGCAATTTATGACAAAGCAATTAAAGAAAGACATGTATCAGAGGTAAAAATAGCCAAAAAATATAAAAACGGGTATCTACATTATTATGTGAAAAGATGCTCACTGCAAACGGTATTAGTAATGGATGCATAATTGGCGGTAAGTAGTAATGACTTTCATGAATTGATTGGACAAATATATAATATAATGAATATGTGACATAAGTTACCATGCATATTGGCTTGTAAGAGTGTCGTTCAAATGGGAAACCACCTTAGAAATGAATCCATAGGTGGCAATAGAATAGAGAGCATTTGACAGTGTAAGATAATACTCCAATACCATAAGCAGAGCCACTGGTGCCAGCAGGTGTTCATAGCCTCAACAGGGTTTCTTTTTATCCCCACAAATGAGACAAAGTCCTCCTTTTAATATGTAGTTGATTCTTCTTTTATATCATAAAGAGACCACTATGCTGGCATGGTGACCAGATGATCATAGTGCCATTCACCAAGATATAACAAAATGATCAGGCTGGCTTGTAATGAGACCCCTTGTCCTTCTGACAATTTGTAATCATCAAGAAGGTCATTACCTTGGTTTGGTAGCCAAAAATGGAATGTCACTTGTTACATCTTTATGATCATGGTAGGTTGGCTCATGATGAGACCCCTTATCCTCTTTAAGGCAGTATTCATTGCATTTGCATACTTCTTTATTTTTATTTTTCTCACCTTTTGATGTTTTTATAAAAAGAGGGAGGCTCATTTACTCCTTAAGAGTCAAGGATGGTGTAAGAAGTAAAAAGATGCCAAATAAAGGTTACACTCTTACCCCCATCTCATCATTTTGAAGGGATTTGTCCATTTGAAAGTGTGGTAAATAAGCCAGCATGGTTTGAAGTAATGAATCATTTTATGATGTGTCAAAAAAAAAGATGTCTAGCCAGTTGTTATAAAGATGCACCATATCAGCTTTTGGATAAAGATAACCATCAAGAGGCTCCATAAATCATAATAGTGTTGATATTATTGTTTTTCTTTATGTTAGGCACAAATCCACTCAAATAGTGTTTATTCAAAACATAAAAGAAAAATAAGATGGCATAGTGATTGGAAATGAATCAAATAAAAGAAATCACAATTTGTCCTAAAATAAACATAAAAGTGTTATTCAATTGTTTGAATGGAAAGCATTCAACCATTTGAATGGCAAATATCAATAAGAAAAAAAATGCAAAAGTGTTGCTCAATCGATTGAACAGTAATCATTCAATCATATGAACAACAACAACAACAACAAAATGAAAATAAAACTCAATATTGTTGTTCAATTGACTGAACAACATTCGTTCAATCGTTTGAATAGCAAAAATTGAAAAATAACAAGCGCAAAAGTGTTGTTCAATCGATTGAACAACAAATGTTCCATTGTTTGAATAGTAAATATTGGGAAAGAAAATCGCAAAAGTGTTGTTCAATCGATTGAACAGCAATCATTCAATCGTTTGAACAACAAAAATTAAAAAAATAAAAACACCAAAAAGTGTTGTTCAATCGATTGAACAGCAATTGTTCAATCATTTGAACAACAAAAATGTAAAAATGAAAATGAAAAAAGTGTTGTTCAATCGACTGAATAGCAATCATTTAATCATTTGAACAACGAAAATTTAAAGACACAAACAACGTTGTTCAATCGATTGAACAGCAATCGTTCAATCGTTTGAACAGCGAAAATATAAAAATGCAAAAAGTGTTGTTCAATCGATTGAACAACAATCGTTCAATCGTTTGAACAGCAAAAATAAAATAAAATAAAAATGCAAAAAGTGTTGTTCAATCGATTGAACAACAATTGTTCAATCGTTTAAACAACAAAATCAAAAACACAAAAAGTGTTGTTCAATCGATTGAATAGCAATCATTCAATCGTTTGAACAACAAAATCAAAAAAGCAAAAATGTTGTTCAATCGATTGAACAACAATTTCCACACATAAAAATAATTGTTGTTCAATAGATTGAACAGCAATTGTTCAACTGATTGAACAACAATGCACACATAAACATAATTTTTGTTCAATTAATTGAATGGAAACCGTTCAATCGATTGAATAACACTTAGCAGTCACTAAAAACAAGAAAAATCCTCATATTTTACATGGTGGTACCTAATTGAATTACAATCAATAAAAAAGAATATATACATTATTTACAATTTTATTTTTTTAATCTCAAGTTTTTGAAAGAAAAGTTGTAGGGTCATCACTCTTTGCAACTAAGATTTGCATGGAGGGTTCCTTGCGTACCCACTGGTAGAAAGACTCCTTAGTGACCGGTTTGTGGTAGAGATGCACTGGATGCCCATTCACCTTAAAAGAATGGCCAAACCCATCAATGGTAGTCAAAGTAACAGTGTCATTGTTATGTACTTATTGAATGTTATAAGAGTTGAGCCATCTTGTTTGCAACTTGCATAGAAAATCCTGGAATCTTGAGCCCTAAAGGAGTGCCCAATCCCCTTTTTGAAATGTCTTCTTCATGATGAGGCTGTCATGCCACTTTTTCCCTTTTTTGTTGAAGAATTGCAGTATGTTGCAAAGCTACCAGTCGAGCTTCATCTAATTCATTGATTTGTTGCAGTTCCTTGGTTTGGGCTTCTGTTAAATCTAGCCCCACTTCGTGAGCCATTCTTAGAGTCTTTATTCGAATTTGATCAGAAAAATAGGTTCTTTGCCGAACACAAGCCAGTACGGAGAGTATCCAGTAGTATTCCTCCAAGTTGTGCGATAGGCCTACAAGGCCTCAGGCAGTTTAGTAGCCCAGTTTCGCTGATGTGTTGATACTATTTTGGTCAGAATCGCTTCAATGACCTTATTGGTGCTTTCTACCTGCTCGTTCCCCTATGGGTGATACAGGGAAGTGATCCTGTGTATAATGTGATGGTTTCTTAGAGTGGCAGTAATCTTGTGTCCTATTAATTGCCCTCCCCCATCTGTTATCACTTCCCGCGGTAAACCATACCGCACGAATAGCCCAAAGAGGAATTTAATCACAGCTTCCTCTGTGGCTCTTGGTAAATCTATTGTTTCCACCCATTTCATCACATAATTTGTGGCAACCAATATGTAGGCTTCTTCATTCAATGGCGGATGGAATGGGCCAACAAAGTCCAACACCCATTGTTCGAAGGGTTCTATGAATAGTTGGGGTTGTAGTGGCATTTCATCAGATTGGCCAGGTCGGCCCATGTTTTGGCAGCTATGACAAGCCT
Source organism: Pinus taeda (assembly GCA_000404065.3). Lineage (NCBI taxonomy): Eukaryota > Viridiplantae > Streptophyta > Pinopsida > Pinales > Pinaceae > Pinus > Pinus taeda. The sequence continues at coordinate 221,466 of APFE030575124.1, forward strand.
GGGAATATTTCTTAGCATCTTTAAAAATAGTGGGCCAATAATAGCCCATCTGTAGTACCTTAGGCCATGTCCTTCGATCTGCGAAGTGACCTATGCAGGGCTTGTCATGGCAAGCTTTCAGGATGTCATAAATCTCATCCTTGTGAATGCATCTGTGTATACACATGTCGGACCCTGTGTGAAAAAGATATCCGCCAATCCAAGAGAATTAGGCACTGCATTAAACAATCTGTTTCCTCTCCCTCGTTGTCAAATGCATGGCCATCTTCCCTACTTCTAGATAATTTTCCACATCTACATACCATGGCGTCTTGACTGTCACGGAAAACAAATGTTCATCTGGGAATTGGTCGTCCACTGCCAGTGGATCATTTACCTTTGGGATTCAAGACAGAAAATCAGCAACTGGGTTTTCCTTCCATGGATGATCCTTAATAGTAATGTCAAAGTCCTGCAAAAGCAATAGCCAATGAGTCACTCGACCATTTGAGATAGGTTTGTTAGCTAAATACCAAATGTCAGAGTGATCAATATACAGAAAAACTTGGTAGCCAATTATGTAATGTCTAAATTTGTTTATTGCATAAATAACGGCTAAGAATTTTTTTATGTTACAGTATAATTAAGTTCTGCAGGAGTGAGATTTTTGCACATGTAATATATAGCATAGAGATATTCATGTCCACTTATTGACCAAGGACAATGCCTATAGTTGCATCTAATGCGTCCGTTGATATGTGAAAAGGCAGCTCCCAGTTTGGTCCACGTAATATTGGTGTTGTCGAGACTAGCTTCTTTAAACCTGTAAAAGTTGTGTCACATTTGTCAGACCAATTGAAATCAACATTTCCAGTTAAAGCATATAAAGGTGCAACAATTTGTGAAAAAATTTAATAAACCTGCGATAATAGCTTGCATATCTCGGGAAACTACGTACCTATGTCTGAGTACAAGGAGTAGGTAGTAAAATAATTACCTGTATTTTTTCTAGGTCTACCTATATCCCTGCTGCAAAAATATAATGTCCCAATATTACACCTTCGGTCATCATCATGTGACACTTGACATTGCTTACACATAAACTGGTAGCAATGCATCATTCTAAACCCTTTTCTAATTCTTGTAGTGCTTGATCAAAGTCATCCCCGTATGGAGTAAAGTCATCCATATATACATCAAGTCCTTCATTTATCAAGTCAGCAAAAATGCTAAGTATAACTCTTTGAAACATGATTGGGTCATTGCATAAGCCAAATGGTAATACTCTGTAAGCGAATGTACCCCAGGGATAGGTGAAGGTTGTTTTATCTTGGTCTTCAGGGGCGATCTGAATCTAATTGTAGCCACTGAAGTCATCTAGGAAGGTAAATAATTGCTTCCCTACCAAGGTATCTACGACTTGATCGATAAATGGCAGAGGGAAATGATATTTCTATGTTTCCTTGTTAAGTTCCTGGTAATCTACATAGATACGCCATTTCCCATTTTTCTTGGGGATGATCTCCAATGGAGAGACCCATTTGCTATCCGAAATTGGATAAATGAAATTCACATATAGCAACTTCTGTAATTCTTCTTTCACAATATCCTTAAGGTGCGGATTCAATCTCAGTTGAGGCTGTCGGATAGGTCGAGCATCCTTCTCGGTATAGATGTGATAATTACACAGTTGTGGGTCTATACCCTTCATATCGGGATAATCCCGAGTAAAATCCCCTTTATATTTTTGCAGGATCTGTATGAGATTTTGTTGTTGATGTTATGAAACCAGCTCACAAAAAGATAGAAAAGATAGATGAACGCCTTAGAAATAAGCTTCTTCGAGGGGGCAACCTCCTTTACATTACACAAATGAAAAATTATTTGATCATTCAAATGACAAAACCTCCTTTCTATATATAGGAGTCTACGAGGTCACAATATAACCAAGACGACCTAACAATAATAATATAAAGACACAAAATTAACAATAGATGGATTCTATGGGGCACAATAATAACAATATGGGGACAATAGGGGCACAATAATACAATAAGAGATACAACGACAATAGTAATGGGGGGATCACTAATATTATAGGGACCTAACATGCCCCTCTCCTTCAAAAAGTGTTGTCCTCAATGCTTAAGTACCTCTGGATTCTTCTATATAAAATTCCCATCCTCCCATGTGGAATCTTCAACGGATAAGTTCTTCCACTTGATGAGATACTCTAAAATTGGTCGATTTCGTAGCTGTCGAGTTCTTGTTTCTTTGACTTCTTCAGGTTCCAATATGATTTTTCCTCCCTCATCAAGTTATGGTAATATTGTCTGAACTAGAAGCTTCTCACCTATAACCTTCTTTAAGCATGAAACATCGAAAACTGGGTGCACTCGAGAAGTTGCAGGAAGCTCCAATTTGTATGCCATAGTATCTATCTTTTGCAACACCTTGTACGGACCATAATACTTTGGTGATAATTTGTTATCCTTCTTAGCTTGCTTGAGGGACATTTGTTTATATGGTTGTAGCCGTAGGAATACCCAATCACCTACATCAAAACTTCTTTCACTGCGATGTTGATCTGCCTGTTGTTCATTCTATTTTGTGCCAACACGAGGTTATCCTTTAAGAGTTTCAGGACTTGTTGTTGATGTTCGATGTGATGTTCCACTACCTGAACCTTCGAATTTTCTCTTAAATATGATGTGATGGATGGTGGCTGATATCCATAAAGTTCCATAAATTGGGGTCATTTTTGTTGCTGTATGGAAGGAAGTGTTATACCACCATTCCGCCAGAGGCAACCATTTGACCCATTGTGGTTGTTTATCAGATACAAAGCAACGAAGATATCCTTCCAAACATTTGTTTACTATCTCAGTTTGCCCATCAGATTGAGGATGATAAGATGAGCTATGAGCTAACTGAGTACCAAGACAAGAAAATAATTCTGTCCAAAAATTTCCAGTGAAAATGGGATCTCTGTCACTTACAATAATCTTTGGGTTTCCATGTAGCTTTTGAATTGTTTCCATAAATGCAGTAGAACTGTACTAGCTTTAAATGGATGTGATAATGCACAAAAGTGTGCATACTTGGTAAGTCTGTCAACTACCACCATGATGACACTCTTTCCCTCAGACTTGGGTAAACCTGTGATAAAATCCATTGAAACCTCCTCCCAACGTTGGCTTGGAATGGATAAAGGTTGTAATAGACCCGGGGTCTTAATTGTTTCAACTTTATTTTGTTGGCAAACCAAACATTCTACCACAAACTTTTGAATATCCAATTTAAGGCAATCCCAAAAAAGTTCCTTCTTAACCCTGTGGTAAGTTTTTACAAATCTTGAGTGCCCTCCTAATGGAAAAGTGTGCAATTCCATAAGAATATTTTGTTTGAGTTGGGAATTCTTACAGAGGTATAAGCCATCTTTGTACCATAATGAATCATTTTTCCAGCTAAATGTATCAGATGTACCGGAATCTTCTTGTAAATTTTGAATAAGTGCCCACACTTCTTCATCATTCTTCCATTCCTCCCTTGCTTCATTTATCCAATTTGGCTGGATAATAGAAATGGCGCACAACAATGCTTCCACATCCTCATCCTTTCTTGAGAGTGCATCTGCCACCGCATTTTGCTTCCCTTTTTTGTAGATGATTTCAAAGTCATAAGCCAACATCTTTGTGACCCACTTTTGTTGCTCTTTAGAGAATAATCTTTGTTCTAAAAAGTGTTTAAGGCTATCATGATCCATTTTTACCTTGAAGTGTCTTCCCATTAGGTAGGGCCTCCATTTCTTAAGTGCATGTAGTATTGCCAACATTTCCTTCTCATAAATAGCTTTGTGTAAATACTTTCCTTTGATTGGACGACTTTCAAAAGAAATGGGTCTTTCTTCTTGCATTAAAACAACACCAATTCCATTTCCTGAGGCATCACATTCCACAATAAAGGTTTTGTGAAGTCCAGTGTATCTAATACTAGTGCTTGGCACATTGTCTCTTTGAGATGTTCAAAGGCCTTCGCTGCTTCTGGAGTCCATGAAAACACATCTTTCTTCAATAATGTTGTTAGAGGTGCTATTATTCTCCCATAATTCTTAACAAACTTGTAATAATACCTTGTCAACCCAAGAAATCCTCGTAGATGCTTTATGGATGTGGGGATTTTCCATTCCTTAATGGTTTTAATTTTGCTAGGGTCTACCTTAACACCTTCATGAGATACAATATGACCCAAATATTCCACCTTTTGTACTCTAAAAAAACATTTAGAGACTTTTTCATATAATTTTTTTTCCTCCAGTAGTTTGAGCACCATCTCAACATGTTGGACATGATCCTTCCAAGACTTGATGTAGATCAGTATATCATCAAAAAATAATAACACAAATTTTCTAAGGAAGGGTTTGAAAATGGAATTCATCAAACCTTGAAATGTAGAAGGTGCATTAGTAAGGCCAAAAGGCATGACCAAAAATTCATAATGACCTTCATGAGTTTCTAAATGTTGTTTTTGGAATGTCTTCAGTCTTCATTTTGATTTGATGATATCCTGAATGAAAATCCAACTTGGTGAAGTAAATTGATCCATGCAATTCGTCCAATAATTCATCAATAACAGGAAAGGGAAATTTGTCTTTAATAGTGAGCTTGTTGAGCTCCCTATAATCTAGACACATGTGCCATGATCCATCCTTCTTGTGAACTAATACTACTAGAGCAGAGAAAGAAGTTTGACTAGGTTGAATCATACCAGCCTCTATCATTTATGCAACCATACATTCAATTTCACTCTTTTGGACATAGGGATATCTATAAGGCCTGATGTTTGGAGGAGAACTTCCTAGAAATAAATTGATAGCATGATCATGATCACTAATAGGTGGGAGGCCCTTGGGAGTCTCGAATACCTTGCAGTTATTGTCCAAGACTTTTTGGAGATCTAGAGAAATGGATGATTTCGATGTGGGAACCTCTAGTGAACATAATTGTGCAATTACGCCTCGTTGTTCTTTGTTAGGCCCCTATACTACTAGTGTAACCCCTTATTGTTATTAGTACAACCCACTTATTATATTGATGTACCCATGTAGTGCCCATATTGTTAGTATTGTGCCCCATAGAAGCTCACTATTGTTATTATTGTGCCCTTACATTATTATTTTTATGTCGGCTCTGATTATGTTATGACCCCTTAGACTCCTATATATAGAAAGGAGGTCTTTTCATTTGTATGATCCAAGAATTGTTCATTTATGTAATGTAAAGGAGGTTTCCCCCTCTAAAAGGCTGAATTTTAAGGCGTTGATCTATCTTTTCTATCTTTTTCTTGATCTGGTTTCATAACATTTGGTATCAGAGCTTTGGATTCTAGGGTTTCGCTGCTCCAAACAGGTCATCGTGGCCTTTTCGCTATAAAAAAAATTCTGCGATGTTTCAAAAGCTAACAAAAAAACCCATTTGAGAAGACATCACACTGAATCGTAGATCCGAATTTCAAAGCTTTTCGGCCTATATTTTCGGAGATATGAGCTGAGGAAGTTCGTCCTTTTGCAGAATCCTGAATTACATTCAAAACAGGTGACCTGGGGAAAATCGTCATAAATTTCTCTCTAAGCATCAGATTGAAATTTCATAAGAAGTTGTAGAAAGACAACGGACTGTAGTTTCTTTTATGTATTTTTTCAGAGCCAAAGGTTGAAACAGTGACTCTTGGTACGTCATACAAGTTCACTCTACTGAACTAGTCTATAATCAGGTCACTGTGGGAGATTTCGCATAACTCTCTCTTGGAGAATCCAATTTGGATCAGACTGGTGGAATTGGAAAGAGGACACAGAGGGTTACTACAGGCTGCAATTTCATAACTTAAAAATCTGAAAGTATAGATTTACCGTCATTTCAAGATCGTGCTCCTAAAATCAAGAAAAAGCAAGATGAGGAAGTTTGATGGCAAGGATCTGGTAAATTGGGTACTTCAGATGGAGCAATATTTTGATCTACATGGTGTACCACTGTTACAAAAGGTATGTATTGCATCTTCATATTTAGAACCGGATCAATTTTTATGGTATGAAGGGTTTTGTTCTCGTAAACAACTTGTTACATGGTCAATTTTTACGAAAGAATTGATAGCACATTATGAGGATACAAAGAGCAACACCTTATTTAGAGCAACACCACGACAATTGGAAAGAGTGAAAAGGCTTTGTGACATAATGGAAAGCAAAATTATGGAGACTAGGAAGCATACTCCTCACAACTATAAAGATGGAAGTGTTGTTGCCCCTAGCCTTTCACAACCTACAAGGGTTACACCACAACAATTGGAAGAAAAAAGAGAAAAAGGGCTTTGTTACAATTATGATAGCAAATGCACTAAAGGTCATAAGTGTGCTGAGAAGAAATTATTTTACATAGAATATGAATAGGAGGAAGAAAAGGATCAAGAAACATCAAAAGAATAGGATATACGCCAGGACCCCACCCCAGAGAAAGAAGAAATGAATCAGACCATATCTTGTAAAGCATTGGCAAGAATTACCACTCCTCAAGCTCTCAAATAGAAGGACATATCAAGAAGAAAAAGGTGCAATAAATGAAAGATCACATCGAGAAAGAAGAAATGAATCCAACCATATCTTGTAATTCATTGGTCAAAACTACCACTCCTCAAACTATCAAGATAGAAGGACATATCAAGAAGAAAAATGTTCAAGAAGTGAAAGATCACATCGAGCGTCAGGAAATGAATACAACCAAATTTTGTAAAGGATTGGAAGAAATTACCACTCCTCAAACTCTAGAGATAGAAGGAAATATCAAGAAGAAAAAGGTTCAAGCAGTGAAATATCACATCGAGCATCAAAAACAAGTTCTCCAACTTTTAAAGGATAACGCCACTTCGGTGCAAAATCAAATGAAACAACAGGTAGATCAACATCGTAGTGAAAAATGCTTTGATGTAGGTGATTGGGTATTTTTACTGCTACATCTCAAGCAAGCTATCTATGAGAAGGAAATGTTGGCAATACTACATGCACTTAAAAAATGTGACCTTACTGAATGGGAAGACTCTTCAAGGATGAGGATGTGGAAGCACTGTCTTGTGCTATTTCTATTATCAACCAGATTGGATAAACAAAGCAAGGGATGAATGGAAGAAGGACGAAGAAGTATGGCCACTTATTCAAAAGTTGCAAAAGATCCTAGTTCAAACAATATTGCCAGAAATTGAAGAGGAAAGAAAAATCATATTGGAACCTGGAGAAGCCACAGAAACAAGAACATGACAGCTAGGAAATCGATCAATTTCAGAGTATCTCATCAAGTAGAAGAACTTACCTACTGAAGATTCCACATGGGAGGACAAGAATTTTATACAGAAGCATCAAGAACTACTCAAGCATTGAGGACAACGCTTTTTGAAGGAGAGGGGCATGTTAGGCCCCTATACTACTAGTGTAACCCCTTATTGTTATTAGTACAACCCACTTATTATATTGATGCACTCATGTAGTGCCCATATTGTTATTATTGTGCCCCATAGAAGCCCACTATTGTTATTATTGTGCCCTTACATTATTATTGTTATGTCGGCTTTGATTATGTTATGGCCCCTTAGACTCCTATATATAGAAAGTAGGTCTTTTCATTTGTATCATCGAAGAATTATTCATTTATGTAACTTAAAGGAGGTTTCCCCCTCAAAGAGGCTGAATTTTAAGGCGTTGATCTATCTTTTCTATCTTTTCTTGAGTTGGTTTCATAACAACACTTATGACCTTTAGTGTATTTGCTATCACAACTGTAACAAAGCCATTTTCTCCTTTTTCTTCCAATTGTTGGGGTTTCAACCTTGTAGGTTGTGGAAGGCTAGGGGGAACAACAATTCCATCCTTATAGTTGTGAGTGGTAGGCTTCCTTGTTGCCATAAATTTTCTTTCCATTTTTCTTGCAACCCTGAATACCTTCTCCAATGAGTCAGGTTCCCAAAGATGAACCTCATGTTGGATGTTATCATTTAAAGTCCCTATGAAGACATCAATCCTATGCTCCTTTGGAATATATTTTACCCTTATATTCAATTTTTGTAAGTCCTCAATGTGCTCCATAATTGGACCCTTTTGTTTGAGGTTTATCAATTGGCTAAAAAAAGTGTTGATTTTTGTATCCTCATAATGTGCTACCATTGCTTCCATAAAAATTTCCCAAGTGACAATTTGTTTATGAGAGCAAAGCCATAGATACCATACAAACTGATTTGGTTCCAAATATAAAGTTGCAATGTGTACCTTTTGTGTGTTTCGCAGATTATGGAGATCAAAATATTGCTCCATCTATTGTATCCATGTTATAGGATCTTTGCCATCAAAATTCCTCATATCGATCTTTGGAACATGGTGGGTCTTCAATCCAACGTCAAAGTCTATGAAATCATGATTAACGTTTCTTTTTTTCTCATCATGAGTTTCCTTTACTACCCTTTCACCATTAGTAAGCATTTCTTGTAGCAACTTAGTCAAATCTATCCTCAAATCTTCCATGTCGCCTTTCAATTTTTGTTCTATACTATCCATCTTAGCATCCATGCCATTCATCGTAGATTCCATGCCATCCATATTAGTTTCCACACCATCCATCTTAACTTGCACACCCTTCATATTAGCTTCCACACCATTCATCTTAGCTTCTGTTACCTTTTGTGAGAGTGAAATTTGTTTCACTTAGTCTCGTAATTTTGATATATCATGTTGCATTTCTTCCTCTTCTTCATGAGTCATGCTAGAGATTTCAAGTTGTTTACTAGGTGTTTCCATTTTTTTCTTCAAGGCATCAATTAATGATAATTATTCTTCACTATGCCCATTTATTTTCAAACTAATTTTTCAACCCAAACTTATGCAAAATTTTCAAAAGATTACACACCTTTTTTCACTTTGTAGAAGCTCGATATTGAATCTATTGTCTCTCTGTAATTGCGGATTTCCAAGGTCTAGAATTTCTTCCTGTGGTAGTTCTTTGATTCCTCTTTCCAATGCCACCAGTCTGATCAAATTTGGATTTTGCAAGAAAGAGTTATGCCCAAGCTCCCAAGATGACCTGATTATATATTTTTCAGTAGAGCTAACTTGCGTGACGTACCAGATGTCACTGTTTCAATGTTCAGATTTGGAAAGGATACACATAAAACTACAGTCTGTCTTGTTTCTGTAACTTCTTACTAAATTTCAATTTGATGCTTAGAGAGAAAGTTATGACGATTTTCCCAAGATCACCTGTTTGGAATGTAATTCGGGAGTTTGCACAAACCCTAACTTCCTCAGATCATATCTCCAAAAATATAGTGAGACAAGATCTGAATGTCAGACCCAAGGTTCAAAACGGTTTAGGCTAAAATGGTTTTTTTTTTAGCTTCTGAAACGTTGCAAAAAATTTTTTATAGCGAAAATTCCACGATGGCCTATTTGGAGCAGCGACACCCTAGAATCCAAAGCTCTGATACCAAATCTTATGAAACTAGCTCACAAAAAGATAGAAAAGAAAGATCAACGCCTTAGAAATCAACCTCTTCAAGGGGGAAACCTCCTTTACATTACACAAATGAACAATTCTTGGATGATACAAATGACAAAACCTCCTTTCTTTATATAGGAGTCTAAGGGGTCATAATATAATCAAAGCTGACATAACAATAATAATATAAGGGCACAAGAATAAAAATATTGGGCTTCTACGGGGCACAATAATAACAATATGGGGACAATAGGGGCAAAAAAATAACAATAAGGGCTACAATGACAATAGTAATGGGGGAATCACTAGTATTGTAGGGGACCTAACACTTTCCATCCTCCTGACCTACCTGCAAGATACAATCCTGTAAATATTTCCCATTAGGAGCTCATAGCTGCTATATGATTTACATGTATTCTCCTACTAAGAGCATTTGAAACCCTGTTCTCTTTACCTTTAATTTTACCAATCTCAAAGTTGAACTCAATGGTTGTGGCCAACCATCTAGCTTTTGTGACATTCAGATCTGGTTGGTCAAATAAATACCTCAATCCACAGTGATCACTCGTCGATACAAACATCCTGCCAATAAGATAGTGCCTCCACATCTTCAATGCATGAATTATCACTGTCAAATCAAGATCATGTGTCGGATAATTATGCTCATGCTCATTCAATTTCCTTGATTCATAGCATACTACCTTTTCTTCCTACATAAGGACTCCACCAAGCCCTCCCTTGCAAGCATATGTACATACCACAAACTCTTTGTCCGAATCTACAACCTTTAACATTGGAGCATTTGTCAACATTTGCTTCAATTGCTCAAAACTTGATGCACATTCCTCTTTCCATTCAAACTTCTTACCTTTCCTTTGCAATGATGTAACCAAATAAGCAATGCAAGAGAAGTTTTTGATGAACCTCCTATAATAAACTTTTAAGCCCATGAACGGTCTTACCTTATCCACATTTCTAGGAGTTTCCCACTCTATGATAGTCCTTATATTTTCTGAATCCACTGTTATGCCTTCATTGGAAACCACATACCCCAAGCAGTGTACCTCTGTTTGAAAGAAAGTACATTTACTAAGCTTGGCATACAACTGATTCTCCCTTAGCAATCTCAATACTACTACTAAGTGTTCAACATGTTCGTCATCATTCTTAGAATATACCAATATTACATCAATGAGTGCAATAAAAAACTTGTCTACATACGGAATCGACACACTATTCATCAAGCACATAAAAGTAGCTAGAGCATTAGTCAAACCAAATGGAACTACAACAAATTCATAATGGCCATGCCTGGTCCAGAAAGATTTCTTGTAAATATCCTCTTTTTTAATACGTACCTGATGATGTCCAGATCTCAGATCAATATCTGAGAATACTGCGACTCCCTTCAACTGGTTAAACAAATCATCAATCCTTGGCAATATATACCTTTTCTTGATGGTCACCTTGTTCAATTGCCTATAATCGATGCATAACATAAGAGTACCATCCTTTTTCTACACAAACAATATTGGTGCACCCCAAGGCAACACACTTGGGCTAATGTATCCCTTGTCAAGCATTTCCTTCAATTGCAACTTCAACTCCACCAACTTCAGTGTGCTCATCTTGTAAGGTGCCTTTGATGATAGTGCTGCCCCTAATACCAACTCAATAGAAAATTATACTTCTCTATGAGGTTGAAACTCTGAAATCTCTTCTGGGAACACATCCTGAAACTACTTTAAGATCGGGTACCTTCTCAATAACTCCACATACTCAACATACTTACCTTCATCACTAGAAATATGCACAAAAAAATTACACACACCCTTTTTTGCGAGTGCAGTTTTCCTACATAGCTGTTGTAACACCCTCCTCCGACATCTACCCAGGTAACCAACCAACCAGGGTAAACATGTGACAAGAAGTTACTATGATATGATTCGACTCCCTATGTGTCATTTAAGGAAGTGGAATTGATAGAAACACACCATACAAACCTTCCACATCAGCAAAAGAACTCCTAGGATCCATCCCAACCACTCAGGTAACTAGCCCCTGAGTCCTGCTAAGTTTTTAGACTATTAAACCCCCAGACACTCCCTTGATATGGACAAGCATGCGTCTAGAAGAATCCAGATGCTCCCACATCATGGGTATGCATGTGTTTGGAGACTTTTATCCTTAGATATGTGTCTGCGACTCTGGGATTTGTGCCCCCTTTCAAGCCCAGGTCACTGCCAAAAACTGAATGATAGGTTCAGAACTACAAGATAATAATATAATAATGATACAAATGAGGTTACTTGAACAAGGAATTGATTGGATCCCTGCTAGCCATGACATGCATTTCGTTAAACATGTCACAATTATGTAATGTAAAGGTTTAAACAACAAATATGAGCATAGGGGTCTTATACTTATCTGAGAGTCGCTAAGAGGAATTGTTTCCTTATCACATTAGTTGCATTATCATCTATTAGGCCATCGATACATTGTTCATTCATTTACAAGTAAAAACATGATGAGAGTCATAAATAGCCATTGTCATAATACATGTGCATAACTAGCATAATAACAACATAAATACCAAGGAAATAACAACCATATAATTCACATATAAACCAGTATAATACTCATGAAATAACAAGGATAAATAACCTCATATTAATGATGCAAAGGCCAACCAATTTTGAGACTTCCATGAATCACCCAGCTATAGACATGGTTGAGCAAGATCTCTATTCATCTAGTCACCCCTATGCCATATTCCAAGCATGAATGTGGGATCTCATAAAACACATCCATCAAAACCAGCCATGGCTTCCAAAGGCCAAACTACCTCAACCCATCAAACAATGATTCCACCTCACATTTGGACATCACAAACCATCACCAGATTGGTCTCTACCCAAGCCTTTCAGGGCTCTAGAGCATTTTTTCCGACCAAGGCTCCAGGACTAGTAACTCAATCCACAACTAATACAAGGCTCTATAGTGTTTTTCCAACCAAGACTCCAGGACTAGTAACTCAACCCAAGTTGTTACAGGGCTCTAAAGTGTTTGTCCAACCAAGGCTCTAGGAACTAGTAACTCAACCCAAGCTAAAGGAAACATGAGAACCAACCAGAAAAATAAGAAATGAACCCACAAAACCATGGCTATCCAGGAAATGGAAAGGCTAGGAAAATCCACTATCAATCTAGGCAATCCTCCATGCTAATGAAAAATCATGATTAATAAACCACATGGATATGCTATGCATACCAAAACTAGTGAGTAAAACATACATGCAACTCGATACCTACAAGAAAAACCAGTTTTAGCTGCTGGTCTTGATGTCCTCTTGTGCTTCCCTGCTCTTCCTTTGCCTTCTTTCTTCAAAACTCCAAGTATGCCACACTCCTCCAAGAGTTCTCCAAGAAAAATCTAAGTGTTCAAGGGTATGAGAGAGAGATAAGAGAGAGAGAGCTCCAAAACTGAACTGACAAAAGTCTGTGAACTGATCCTCATAAGCCTTTTTACTAATGAGGCTTCTATTTTATTCATTTTCCAATATTTTCCTTCATTTTCCTCCTCACATACAACCTGTGACCTTTCACCTCCCATTTCTCCTAATTTCCATTATTTTCATAAATAAATGTACCAAAATTCCATTTTGCCTTTCCAAAGCCCTTTCCATTGCCTTTGCCAATTTCCTTAGCCATTAACTAATCACCAGTGATCCCCATCTCTATGATTTTGCCCAAAATACAACTTGGAATAAGTGTCCCATCAACCGTGGTTATTATTTTTCCTTTATTAAATTTTATTACATGGAATTTTCACTAGGGTTGTTACAAATGTAATCATTATAATTGATGTTTTCTTCTTCTTTCCTTGTAAGAATGTTTGTTCCCCATTGTTATATAGCCACTTAATAGCCTTGTCATAACAATCCACCTTGGTCCTATGAGGATACAACCAGTCTATACCCAACAACATATTGTATGATACCAATGACAATACATTTAAATGTGTTGATGTAGGCATACCATTCAACTCAAATGCACAAGCTCTCACACAATGACAAACTCTCTTCTTTGTACATGTAGTCAACTGTACTAACTAATATTCTACATGAACTTCTTTATTCAAACCACACTTAGCCACCAAGTTAGGACTAACATAACCATAATTAGATCCACATTGAATCAAAATAGAAACAACTTGATCACAAAGCTTACCATCCATATCAATAATAGATTCTTGGAGATCTTCCTTCCTATTCTCTAATGTTGCATAGATCCGTGGAATACTTTGTCGGACATATCCCTTGTGATGCTCTCCTCCATAAGTCCAACACTGCAAGGGATTCCAACCATCACCCTTGTTCTACTCCTCAAATCAAAATCCATGTCCTCTATCAGATACATTGAAATTCTTATGTGGGACTGCATTCTCTTTGTTACTTGTATATTGAGGTCTTGTTTGATTCTTGTCCCATTTTCCTTTATTCTTTGCATTACATTTCCAATCCGGCTTAGTCTCAGATATGCACTTTGATTGCTCAAAACAATTCTTTATCTTTTTGATGGCCTCCTCCAACTATCTAGGCTCATCAAATTCAATATTGTCCTTGAATGCTACTGGAAACCCACTGATGATTCTCTAAATCTTGGCCTTCTCCTCCTTGAGGTAAGGCACATATCTCAATAATGACAAGAATCTTCTAGTGTACTCCTCATCAATCATATATCCCATATCTAGCTCATATAATTCTTTTTCCCTATTGTCGTAGTATCTCTCTGATAGATACTTCTTCCTGAATAGTCTCTCGAACTCATTCCAAGTCAACTCATCTTCATAAATGCCTCTAACATTATTTACATCTTCCCCCTAGATATATTCTTTACCTTTTAGACCAAATGCATCTATTTTGGCCTTCATGTTCGCTAAGTAATCATGTAATTTGAAGAACTTGTTCATCCCAAGAAACCATGATTCTGCATCCTGTGACTTCTTCATTTCTCCATCGAATGTAGATGGATTTTATTTCTTTAGCTCATCCAACAAATATCCCCTGTCACTCCTCCTGTAAGGATGTTAACAATGATGACCATGATACTTTTCTGAACCAGAACTAGAGTAAATTTCATGTCAATTTCCTCATCTATCTCTATCCAACCTATTCCCACCGTGTGACCTGCTACCTATGCTCCATTAATCATATCCTCCTACCCATGATTGATTCTAAGTGGTCCCTATATCTGCAACATTGAAAAGCTCTGAAGGATCACTGCATTAAACTCTTCTTATTTCTCATGTGCCTGAATGATTTTGTTATTATCTGCCTTGCAACTTCATATTTCTTCCTTCAAACTCTTTAATTTATCTACTAAGTTAAAAGAGTTTCCAACACCATGCTACTCATCTAATCCATAGGGAGAGTCTCGTGAACTATAGTCTACCATCTTTCTAGTCATCTTTGATATTTTTTTACTGCAAAGTTTATCTTGTCAGCTAAACCAAATCATAAACAAACCACCGTACCTTAGTGTAGTTCAGGGAAGGATATCTTGTCTATAAGACCAACCATATTAGCGCAATACATATATAAACATAATAATATCCACATTTAATCATCATTACAATCATTATCCAGTCATCAATGGATGACCATACCAACCAAATACCATGACCTCATGCACAAAGATACAACCATATCAATGTATGAATAACAACATGTAAACATTGTCATGCATAAACAATGCCTAACCGACATACAATCATGATGACACATTCAACAACAACACCATCAAATTTCACATGGTGACACAACTACAACCATGACCAAAACCATTAAAATGAAACAAGCACATAAACCATAAGCATAATGAACACATATGCAACTGACATGTATGCACGACCAATGCATACTGCCCATCTAGTCCAAGGAGTGAATCTGACTCTAATACCACTCTCTAATCACCTACTCCCACATTTACCCAAGTTAACCAGTCTGCTAGGGTAAAGATGTGATGGGGTTACTATGATGTGATTCAAATCCCCATGTATAATTAAGGAAGTGGAACCAACCAAACCAAACCATTATGACCTTCCACACATGCTACAAAACCTCTAAGTGCCAACCAACCTTTCCAGGTGATCAACCCATGGGACAAATTGACATTTCACCGACTTGAACCCCCATCCGCTCCCATGAAAAGGCATGCATGTGATTGAGGCCTTCTAGTCGTTACCAAAACAAGGGTATGCCAACACCTATGGACTTTTTCAACTAGTTTAGAGCCAATGACCCCAAATATTGTGCCTCTTTTCAAGGCTGGGACTCAATCCACTACCCAAAACTTCATGAAACTTTCAAAAATTATAAATAACATCGAAACTGTGATAATAATTGATGAGCCTCATCATTAGGTAATTATATGGGCCTTAATTCACCTCCTAGATAGTCAAATCAACTCTTCTCACAATTTATTACATGTTTTGATTATATTTTGTTTAATGAGATGAGTTAAAGTGAGATATTATGCCTAGTGGACTAATATGCATTGAATGTAGGTTTTGAAGAGAAAATAAGGGAATTTTGGCAAGACTAAGGTTTGAAACTTGAATGGGAAAATGGAGAGAGATTGTAGGAGGCAAATCCTCCTCATTTACTCCTCCCCCATTCAAATATTCCTCCATTAATCACACCAACTTGAAGTGCAATCAACCAAGTCATGAAGATCAAAAGGCAGCCGATCAAGTGATAGAAAAAAAGTTAGTTCATCTCGAGTTTGGGAGCCGAGCCTCCTTAGATTTAAGGAAGTTGTTGGGTATTTAGTGGTATAAGTAGAGAGGCCTAGAGCCTCATTAGGATTTGAATTTTTGTTGTAAAAACACTAGTTATTTTCGAGCTCCAGACTTGTGGAAGAGATTGATGTCATTTTATATTTTGATAATGAAAATGAGATTTTTCTTGATCCAACACTGAGTTAACTCAGAGGGATGAAGCTCTTGGGTTAGGTCCCAACCCTATCAGAAAAGGCTCCTCTTCTTGTATTTATATGCTTAGCTTAGTTTCATAGATTCATGGTTAAATTGTCTTTAGAAGTATTTTATTGCAAGTAATGTAGATTTGATTAGTTGTTTATTAGTTTGCTTCCATTTGTGCTTTACTTCAGTGGCAAGTTAGAAGGGATAAAAGGAGCACCAAAAATCTGTCAGTAGGTGTCTTGGTCTCATGTATTCCCTTAGGGATCATGATTTGAGGAAAAGACCCTTATGCAGCCCCAAAAAGACATATTTCCATTTTCTCATAAGATTTAGAGTTTACTGTACTTGAACCAGCATTTTATCAGTTTTGCAAGTGTAGGATTTAAATACAATCTCTTCAATCTTCAGTCTTATAGTAGATCTCATCCATGCTTCCATTTTATTCAACAATTTTCCTCATGCATGAAGTAGACAACTAGTTCATTAAATTATGCTTTTCTTGCTTGTTAGAATTCTTCTTGTTTACATGAATTTTTGGCAACTATAAATGTTTGATGCAGAGCAGGTGCTTCAAAAATATAAATAGATCTCATTCAGGCAACCACCTTCCAACTTCATCCATCTATAATCATTCCTTTCTTTCACCAATACCTTCACCAATCTCATCATTTTACATAGAAGTTTCTCCAAGCAAGTTGAGCGAATCCAACCATCTCCTAACCTTGGTTTTGAGTTCTGAGTGATCTTGGGCATTTTCTTACTCCATTCCACCCATCCACCACGTTCCCTAAGCCTTCCATCACCTCCAACAACCATCTGTTTTCTCTCAGCTACATCTTGTAGGTTTCTAGTACATCATGTAGGTTTTCCTATAGTGGCATGTTTTAAGGCCGAAGTAAGGGAAAGCCTCTAGGAAGCCACACAAGGTCACCCAAGGGTCTCCCAAACCTTCCAGCCATCTCCTAAACCTCCCAACCATCCACCAACATCACTAAGCCACCTACCACATCACCAAAAGTGATTATAGTTTACACTTGATTTTCCATAAAAATAATAAAAAGAACAAAACAGATTTATTTCAGTCCTTTACATGCACAATAGTGATGTTTGACGTCTTTAACTTCCATGCTTTAAACAATAGAATTTCATACATGTTAGCTTGGAATTCTTGTAAAGCATAGTTTCTCAGTAGTTAGTTAGAGAATGGTGTGTTTTTAGCATAGGATTTTAGTCATTTTCCTTATTGCAGCCGACAAGCTTTCTCCTAGAGTAGAGTTATCTTTCGTTCATCAACAATCAAGCTTCTTTTGAATCCATATAAGTCTGTCTTGAAAACCCTAGTGGTCTCTCTCCAGCTGAACAATGACAAAAGGAAAAACCATCACTTTTACTTGTGTATACAAAAAAGTCACCTCCAAGTTTGTATGAACCCCAGGTTGATAAAGTAAAGCTAGTAGCTCTAGGAGTTGCAACATTCCTATTGCAATACTCGTGCTCATCAATAATGCAAATATGTGAACAAAGACTTGACTAGACCCCTACTAGCCATGACAGGCATTTTGTCAAACATGTCATAGATATGCATTCTACATGCCATAAAAACATATCTGAGCATAGGGGTCTCATACTTGACTGGGCTGAACCAAATATCTCTTTCAGCTAGTCACCCCCATGCCTAATTGCAAGCATGGATGTGGGATCACATGGAAAAAAATTAAATAAAACCAAACCAGGGCTTCCAGAGGCCAAACCACTTTAAACTTCAACCACTGATTCCACCTCATGATTGTACATCACTAACCATCAGTAGATTGGTCTCGACCTAAGTTGTCCAAGGCTCTAGGGTGTTTGTTCCAACCAAGGCTTCCAAGACCAGTAACTCAACCCACAAATGTTGTAGGGCTTCTAAAGAAGTTTTCCAACCCGGGCTTCTAGGACTAGTAAGTCAACCCACCAAGGGCTTCCAAATCATTTTTCCAACCAAGGATTTTAGGACTAGTAACTCAATCCAAGTTCTTGTGGGGATTCTAGAGCGTTTGTCCAACCAAGGCTTCTAGAAACTAGTAACTCAACCCAAAACCAAGGAACATGAGAAAAAAACCATAAAACTAGGATGAAACCCAACACACCATGTCTATCTAGGAAATGGAAAGGCTAGGGAAAATGACTGTTAATCCAATAAATCCTCCATGCCAATGACCGATCATAACCAATAAACCACATGCATATGCCATGCATGCAAAGAATAGGAAGGAAATCATACATGCAACTTGGTACTTGCAAGCAAAACCCGTTGTAGCTAATTGTCTTGATGTCCTCTTTCACTTTCCTACTCTTTCTTTGCCTCCTTTCTCCAAATCCCAAGTATGGCACACTCCTCCAAGAATGCTCCAAGAAAACTCTAAGTGTCCAAGAGTATGGACAAAGAGAGTAGAAAATGAGAGCTCAAAAACTAAACTGACAAAATGTTACAAACTGATACTCATAAGCCTTTTTATTAATGAGGCCTCTATTTTCTTCATTTCAATCATTTGGCTTCATTTTTATCCTCACATGCAACCTATGACCTTTCACCTTCATTTTCTCCTAATTTCCATTACTTTTCAGAAATAAAAATCCAATTAATGCCTCATTCCTTCCAAAGCCTGTGCCTTTTCCTTTTCCAATTTCCATAGCCATTAATTAATCACAAGTGATCTGCATCACTATGTTTTTTCCTAGCATTCATCTTGTAATACGTGTCCCATAACCATGGTTATTATTTTTCCTTTATTAACTTTTATTTACATGGAATTTTCACTAGGGTTGTTCCATATCTTGAGAGGTAGCTTCAAATCCCACCCAAAGAGGAGTTTTTAGTTCCAAAGGAGGAGCTTCATGAAGTGTTGGAGCAGCCACAAATGGAGGAGTAGGGAGGAGGCTGAGTAGAGACATCCACTCAATTAGAACCATCTAGAGAAGGTAGAAAAAAAAATGGGAAGCTAAAAGACTGGTTTAGGATGTGAGGGAGAATATGGGAGCTCCTTCAAATTTTCATAGGCAAAGGAGGCCACCAGAGAGGTACACTGGCTACATGGCTCTATTAACTAAGCTTGCAGAGACCGATCCATCCTCTTTTAAGGAAGAAGTTGAGAAACCAGTTTGGCTTGATGCAATGGTGGAAGAATATGAATCCATCACAAAGAATAATGTTTGGGAAGTGGTCCCAAGACCAACAAAAAAGTCATTTGTGGGTTTGAAATGTATCTTGAAAGTAAAGCATGTAGCAGAAAAAATCATAGAGAAGGAAAGGCTAGATTTTTGGCCAAAGGATTCTCTAAAGTTGAGGGAATTAAATATGAGGAAACCTTTTCTACCATAGAAAGGTATTCATACATTAGATCAATTATTGCACTGGTTGCACAGATGGGGTGGAAGATCCACCAGATGGATGTAAAAACAACATTTCTCAATGGTTTTATTGAGGAGGAAGTGTACATAGGGAAACCAGAAGGTTTTGAGACATTTGATCAAGAGCCTTATGTGCACAGACTCAGGCGAGCATTGTACGGTGTCAAACAAGTACCCCGAGCTAGGCACACTCATATTGATCATTATCTCAAAGGATTGGGCTTCAATAAAAGTGAAGCAGATGCAAACCTCTATCATATTTTGGTAGAAGGTAAATTGATTATCATTGTTTTATATATTGATGATTTAATATTCACAGATGATGAGAAACTGATCAACTCTTGCAAGGAGGACCTTGTAAGGGAATTTGAGATGAAAGACATGGCTCTCATCCACTACTTCCTTGGGTTAGAAGTATGGAAAGTTGATGGGGAATTGTTTATGCTTCAAGGAAAGTATGCCACTAAGATACTGGAGATATTTCACATGGAGAGTTGTAAGCGATGGAGATACCTCTAGTGACCAACTAGAGGAATGAGAATACCACTTCAAGTGAAGAGGTTTTTGCTACCATTTACCGATAGCTAGTGGGTTCACTAATGTATGTTGTGAACACATGAATAAATTGTTGGGAAATAAATGGGGGGGGGGGGGGTGAATCAATATTCCTTAGAAATTAGCACTTTTAAATCTTTTCAGAGCATTAGTTAATATTCAATTATCATTAATGTTTATGCAGTAACAACAGTGAATAAAAGAACACAGGAGGCACACAAATTTTAGGTGGAAAACCACCTTTGGGTCAAAAACCACCGAACACTTTTATAATAATCCTTTAATATTCAACTCCAATTGAAAATAAAGCTCCAAATTCTTAGAATCTAGAAAAGTATTCTTCTCTAGCACCCAATGGATGGATGCTCTAACGCCTGAGATTCTTCAGGAGTTAATTGAATAGATGCCCCAACACCCAATGAGATACAACTCACCCTAGCACCACCTTATCACCCTGAATTTTTCACAGGCTTGAACATGTTGGTGACTTCATGCACCAGCCTAGCACCACCGTACCACCCTAAAGAATAATAAAAGAAGAATGGACCCCCGTACCGGGGAAAATGGTCCACTTTACAATGATATAGAATGATGTAGAAGAAGACGACACACTAGACCATAACCCCAACTATGACACAACCACCTAATGATGATCCTAGACCTCCCGACACTGCCTCTTCAACTCTTGGCAAATAGACACTTGTATAACTTTTACAAAGATGTTTTTACAATGACTCTGTACAATGATCCGTTTATAATGTCTGTATGCAGTGCTGCCCACTTGAAGACTTCATGTGGTGAACTTATTGTTGTTGTTTTGCACCATGATTGATGCTCTTGTCATGTTACCCTTTCTCATTATTTAGAACATTAGATTATGCATTGGGTCTTCTCTTGATGAATATATAATACCTACAAAAATTATTCAAGAAAATTCCCATGACATGATAATAACAAAACTTACCTCATCCTGTAGAGCATATGTCAGTGCTAAACAAAAACAAAAATTTAGAATTCAAAGTACCTAATGCAATTAAGAGATGAACATACATATAAATAAGATACTTACCTATATCATACCTATGTTGTATCATTTTGCTGCACCTTTCTCTTTATTGCCCTAGAAAGTCTATTCCTTTGCACCCCTTGACAACACTTGATCTAGTTTTTCTTGCCATCTAGGAGCACGATATTTAATCTGATGTATCTTTGTGATTTTAGATCCCAAACATGTGATCTTCAGTCCTGTAGAAGCCATCTAAGTATTTTTTCCAATTCCACATGTCTGACCTGATTTGGACTCTTCAAGACAAAGTTATGCCCAATCTCTCACAATGACCTAATTATGGACTAGTTCAGTAGAGAGAACTTGTGCCACGTGCCACATGTCAATTTTTCCTCCTTCGGATCTGAAATTGATACACAAAAAACTACAACCTGTGCACTATCCACCACTTTTTTCATAATTCCAATCCTCTTCACTTAGAGAGAGTTATGATGATTTTCCCAAGGTCACTTCATTGAGATGAAATTCGGCAGCCTGCAAAAAACCTAAATTACACAGATCATATCTCCGAAAATATAGCGAACCAAGATCTAAAATTTGGTCAAGACATTTATTAGGATTGCAAATCAAATTGGTTTTAATTTTAGAATCTTAGACTTCACAAAAATGAAGTTATAGTGAAAATGCGTGATCACTACATTTGGAGGATATATGAGATTTCTTTTTATAGAGTTGAGAGGGGATTCTATAGAGAATGTTGGAGGAATTTTAGGAGCTTAAAAAACTATTAATTAATGACTATTCAATGACCAAAACCAATTATGAGTGCCATGCTAGAACCCCATAGGGTTTTAGCCCACTAACTAGGGTTACTAACTTCAAACATGAATATCTCTCAAACCATGAAGAATTACTTGGTGTGCCATATATCAATTGAAACATATCGACAAGCAAAATATATCTAGAAGATCCTTGACTCAAAATAGAGTAAGTTATCAAGTCAAAATTCCCTTGCAATATTAGGATAGCCCCTGGTGTTGCTTGGGTTGACATCAATGACAACCTCATATCATATTTAGATCAACAATCTCCCCCTTTGGCATTGATGGAAACACAAGTACTCCCCTTGCGATTAGGGCACCTCTTCCTACTTCCCTCTCTCCCCCTTTGACATCAATGGCAAAGGGTAACTCCCCTTGACACACAACCTTCCTACAGACCTGTACACACCACCACTCCCCTTTTATTTTCTGAATAAGGAAAATCTAATGAGAAATTGGGAGAATCCCAAGCTTTTGGCGAAGATATTCAAATGCTTCACGAGGTAAAGGTTTAGTGAATATATCAACGATTTGTTCTTTTGTACCCACATATTCAAGTTTGATATTCTTTTCAGCAACTTGTTCTCTAACAAAATGATACTTTATCAGAATGTGTTTTGTTTTTGAATGCATGACAGGATTCTTGGAGATGTTGATGGCACTGGTGTTATCATAGAAGATGGGAATAGGCTCACTAAATTATACTTGAAGATCTTTCAAAGTTTATTTCATCCAAAGGAATTGAGTACAACAAACTACCACTGCAATGTATTCTACTTCCACAGTAGATAATGAGATTGAAGTTTTCTTTTTGCTCAACCATGATACGAGACAACCACCTAGATAGAATGCTACTCCACTAGTACTCTTACGATCATCGATGCTTCCTGCCCAATTTTCATCTGTAAAGGCTTGAATAATGGGATTGTTTCCCTTGGGATACCACAAGCCATATTCTACTGTGCCCTTAAGATATCGAAGAATTATTGCATCTTGCTACTTGCCCAACTACTTGCATAAAATTTGGTTGGGACGCTATTACATATAGAAGAGTACCAATCATAGATATGTACAACCTCTAATCCACATTCTTAGATGAGTCATCTATGCTCGATTTGAAAATTGTTACCATCAGAGTAAGGACGAGTTTTCAAGCTTCCATTTTGAATTTCTTGAGCATTTTCTTGATGTACGTGGATTGACATATAAATATTCCTTTCTCTTGCTGAGATATTTGAAGCCCTAAGAAGTATGTCAACTCACCAAGTAAAGACATCTCGAACTCACTTTGCATCTTTGTAGCAAAGTTCTTACTTAGTTAATCATCAGTGCTACCAAATATTATATCATCAACATATACCTCAATGATTGTTAAATTATCCTTATCTATTTGTATGTAAAGATTGCCATCAACAATACCTTTCTTGAACCCTTGTTGACGTAGATATCTGTCAAGATGAGCATACCATGTTCTGGGAGCCTGCTTGAGACCATACAGAGCCTTCTTTAACCTGCAAACATAGTCTTACTTTTCTGATAGTAGAAAACCTTTAGGTTGTTTGATGTAAACTTCTTCTTCTAATTCTCCATTCAGAAATGCTGACCTAACATCCATTTGGTGGAATTTTATTTTTCTTGAACATGCATAGGCGAGAAACATTCGGATGGCTTCCATTCTGGAAACGGGTATAGATGTTTTGTCGAAATTAATTCCTTCCACTTGTGCATAGCCTTTGCAAACCAATCTTGCTTTGTTTCTGATAACCTATGCATCTTCATTCAATTTGTTCCTAAACACCCATTTAGTCCCAATGACATTTTTATCTTTTGGTCATGGAACTAATTCTCAGGTGTTATTCTTCTCAATTTGATCCAATTCTTCATTCATTGCTGCTACCCAATGTTCATTCTGGATAGCTTCCTCAAACATGCTAGGCTCAAAGGTTGCTAGAAAAGAAATGTGAGCATGTTGTGATGAATGAAACTGTTGACCTTTTCTTGTTCCAATTCCTTCATTTATGTCACCAATGATTTGATTTGATGGATGGTTATTTTGAATCCATTATTTTGTTCTCTTTGGAGGAGCTTGTTGTTGTTGTTCCTATATATCTTGTTGATCATTATTTACTTCTTCTAGTTGACAGTTGCTTCTTGTTCTAGAATTTTCTCTGTACCTTTTTCAGCCTTTGTCTCAAGTTTCAAAGATTCTAGATCCTCATCATTATTCATTAGAACACTGTCTTTGTCAAATGTAACATTTACGCTCTCCACTATCTGTTTTCGTTCAATGTAACATTTATGCTCTCCACTATCTGTTTTTGTCTTAGATTATAGCATTTATAGGCCTTTCTTTTGCGTCAGTAAGCAACAAAGATACCTTCATCAACACACAATTCAAACTTACCCAACTTTTGATCTTCTCTTTTGATATAACATTTGCTTCCAAAGATTCTGAAATATTTTACATTAGCTGGTTTTCCTTTCCATAATTCATATTGGCTCTTATTGCAATTATTTCTGAGAAGACTTCTGTTGATAATGAAGATTGTTGTATTAATTGCTTGAACCCAAAAATTTTCATCAAATTTTGAGTCCTTCAGCATTGTTCTACCCATTTCCTGTACGGTTCCGTTCTTTCTTTCAACAACTCCATTTTGCTGTGGTGTTCATGCTGTTGAAAATTGTATTTTTATTCCATTTTCGTCATAGTATTGCTGAAATAATTTGGAAGTGAATTCTTTGACATTATCTGATCTTAGACACTTTATTTTTAAATCAGTTTCATTTTTGACCAACTCCTTGTAGATCTTAAAGCACTCAAATGCTTCAGATATTTTCTTTAAGAAATTGACAATTGTCATCCTGGTATAGTCATATATCATTAACATGAAATATAATTTTCCATCTAAGCCTTTTGTTCACATAGGACCACATAGATCAGTATGAATCAATTCCAATGGATGTGATGCAAAGTGTTCTTTTGTTTTAAATCTGCATTTTGTCTACTTACCATGATGACAAGTCTCACATAGTGTGTTGAAAGGTTTTGAGATTTTCGACATTTCTCGTACTGCTTCGTTTTTTCTTATCCTGACAAGATTGTCAAAGTTTATGTGACCCATTCATTTGTTCCATAACCAACTTTCATATTCTTTAGATAGTAGACATGCTTTAGTTGCTCCATCCAGAACATATATGTCGTTTGCAGCTTGACTTGCTGTAGCCACAATTTTACCATATCTGCCTTTCCTGATTTCACATTTTGTGGAGTTGAATAGCATTGTGTGTCCTTGATCACACATTTGTCTAACATTGAGCAGATTGTGATTCATGTTTTAAACCAATAGAACATTCTTGGCTAGAGCATCTTTTCTTCCAAGATTGACACTACTTGATCCTATAACATTTGAAGATCCATTATTTCCAAAGGACATGGTTCCATCCTTCTTCTCTTTTAGAGATACAAATTTATTTCTATCTCTAGTCATATGCATTGAGCAACCACTATCAACATACAACACATATTGTTGTTTTGAGTGTTGAGAGTGAGAGAATAATTATCAGTGTTCTTCTTCTTCCATGTTCATTCGTTCTGTGGCTTCGAAGATTCTTATGGGGGATTTTCAAGTCTATAGTCTCTGGCTATGTGTCCAAATTTTCAAAATTTGTAACATTCAATATTACTTCTTAAATGTTCAAATCTATTTATGTTTTGTTGAGGCCTGGGATGTTCATATTTGACAGATCTCCTGGATTTGTATTGGTTCCTAGGGTACGTGTGAAATTCTACATCCTTATGAACAAATTTTCCACATGAATAACAATAGCCATGAGAAATATGTTGGTATTTGGATGGAAATATTCGTCCAGGAATTGTCTTCCAAGGTTATTCTTATGAATCTTGTTCAATGAAGTCTACATGCCTGTCAAATCTCATAGGCTCATTGTATTTTGTTGTAGAAGGTCCTACTTCTTCTTTGTAACCAAGGCTAGTTTTGTCGTTGTAAGATCGTTGATTGTTGATGAGTTCTTCCAATGCCCTTGAGTTGTTGGTATAGTTTTGGATAGTTTTCCCCTTCTTCACTTCCTTATGCAGCGTGACTACTTCGACTTCTAATGCTTCCATTTCTGAGTTGCTTTCTTCCAACTTCTTTTGAAGTGACTCTTCAATACATTTGTATTCTTCAACTTCAATTTTAAGACCTTGAACTTGTTCTTCAAGAGTATTGGACTAGTTCTTATCAACCTTGAGCTCTTTTACAAGCTTGATTGCCTCCTTAGAAAATTATTCTATGGTCAACCCTTCTTCTTTGTTGTTTGATACCTCTTGTTTATTGTGCTTGGCTATACACAATACTCTTATTGGCTTCTTCTTCACTATCACTATCTTCATCGAATGATGAGCTATCTTATTTAGAGAGAAAGTTCCTTTTGAATCCTTTCTTCTTGCCTTGCTTGTTGAATTTATTAAAGCCTTTCTTTCATTTTGAGTTTCCATCACTTTTGTTCGGATATTTTGCTGCAAAATGCCCAACCTCACCACAACTGAAACATGTCAATGGAAGTTTACCTTTGAATTTTCCCTTACCAATTTTTAGTTTTCTCGTAAAGTAAGAATATTCTCCATCTGAAAAACCTTCTTCATCATCTTCCTTTTCTTCACACTTGTAGGTGCAGGTGCAGGTCTTTGCCTTTGAAGGTTGTTTGTCCTTATTGGTTTTCTTAGATGTAGTGAACGTAGTTTCTAGATGTGAAGTACCCTCTTCTTCATCAAGTCTCATTTCATATGCTATGAGAACTCCATGTAATTCCTCTTTGCCGAGTTTGTCCAGATTTGTACTGTATTCTAAGACCAATACCTTTGGGTTGAATCTTCATGGTAACGTTCTTTCATATAATAGTCTTCTTGTCAACAAGCCCTCCAAATCCTTCTAGAGTGTTCATTATTTCATCAACCTGTTGGAAGTATGCAACAATGTTGTCATCTTCTTTCATTTTGAGTTGCTCAATTTTTTCTCTATAGATTTGAAGCTTTGCTTCTTCGACATTTGAGTCACCTGCATATATATTCTCAAGCTTGTCCCATACATTTTTGACGGTTTTACAACCCAACACCTTATGATAAGAAGATTCAATAAGTCCACTGATAATAATGTTATTTTCTTTTGCATCATTTACCAAATTATTCTTACCTTGTTCATCCACGATTGGTGTAAAGCCATTTGAAAAGTGTCCCATACTTCGTAACCTTGTGCCAAGAGATAGACCTCCATTCTTCCTTTCCAGAGTGCATAATTATTTTCATTGAATAGAGGTACATCATTCTTGGTATGCTCCATGATATCCTTCTAGTTTTTAAACTTATATTGAAGGAACCAAGCTCCAATACCAATTGTTGGAAAATACTGAGGGTGGGGGGTGAATCGGTATTCCTTAGCAATTATCACTTTTAAATCTTTTCAAAGCATTAGTTATATTCAATTATCAAGAATGTTTATGCAGTAACAACAATGAATAAAGGAACATAGGAGACACAAAAATTTTAGGAAGAAAACCCCCTCCAGGTCAAAAACCACCAAACGCTTTTCCAATAATTCTATAATCTTCAACTCTAATTGAAAAGAAAGATCCAACTTCCTAGAATCTAGAAAAACATTCTTCTCCAGTTCCCACTGGATGGACGCTCCAATGCTCAAGATTCTTCAGTAGTCAACTGAATGGATGCCCCAACACTGAATGATCTAAAACTCACCCTAGCACCACCCTACCACCCTAAATTTTTGACAGGCTTGAACATGTTGGTGACTTGATGCACCAGCCTAGCACCACCTTACCACCCTAAAGAAGAATAAAAGAAGAATGGACTCCCATACCAGGGAAAATGGTCCACTTTATAGTGATATATAATGATGTAGAAGAAGAAGACACACTAGAACATAACCCCAACTATGACACAACCACCTAATGATGATCCTATACCTCCCGACACTGCCTCTTCAACTCTTGGTAGATAGACACTTGTATAACTTTTACAAAGATGTTTTTACAATGTCTCTGTACAATGATACTTTGACAATGTATGTATGTAGCACTGCTCACTTGAAGAATTCATGTGGTGAACTTCTTGTTGCTATTCTGCACCTTGATTTAAGCTCTTGTCATGCTACCCTTTCTCATTCTTCAGAACATTAGATTATGCATTGAGTCTTCTCTTGATGAATATATAATACCTGCAAAAATTCTTCAAGGAAATACCCATGACATGATAATAACAAAACTTACCTCATCCTGCACAGCATATGTCAATGCTAAACAAAAACAAAAAATTAGAATAGAAAGAACCTAATGCAATTAAGAGATGAACATGCATATATAGAAGATACTTACATGTAGCTTATGTCTACTGCATCATTTTGCTACACCTTTCTCTTTGCTGCCCTAGAAAGTCTAGTCCTTTGCACCCTTGGACAACACTTGATCTAGTTTTTCTTGCCTTCTAGGAGCACGATATGTAATCTGATGTATCTCTATGATTTCAGATCCCAAACATGTGATATTCAATCCTGTAGTAGCCCTCTGAGTCTTCTTTCCAATTCCATAGGTTTGATTCGATTTGGACTCTTCAATGCAAAGTTATGCCCAATCTCTCACAATGACCTAATTATGGACTAGTTGAGTAGAGAGAATTGGTACGATGTGCCATGTGTCACTGTTTCCTCCTTCGGCTCTGAAATTGATACACAGAGAACTAAAGTCTGTGTACTATCCACCACTTTTTATAGAATACCAATCCTCTTCTCAGAGAGAGAGTTAAGATGATTTTCCTAAGGTCACTTCTTTGAGATGAAATTCGGAAGCTTTCAGAAACCCTAACTTCCACATATCATATCTTCGAACATATGGCAAACCAAGATGGGAAATTCAATCACGACATTCAGCCAGATTATGAATCAAATGGGTTTTAATGTCAGAATCAAAGACTTCACAGAAATGAAGTTATAGCGAAAATGCCACGATCGCTACATTTGGAGGATATATGAGATTTCCTTTTATAGAGTTAAGAGGGGCTTCTATCGAGAATGTTGGAGGGATTTTAGGAGCTTAAAAAATTATTAATTAATGACTAGTTAATGACCAAAACCAATTATGAGTGCCATGAAACAACCCCATAGGTTTTTAGCCCACTAACTGGGGTTACTAACTTCAAACATGAATATCTCTCAAACCATGAAGAATTACTTGGCGTGCCATATATCAACGGAAACATATCGATGAGTAGAATCTATCTAGAAATCCTTGACTCAAAATAGATTAAGTTGTCAAGTCAAAATTCCCTTGCAAGATCAGTGTAGCCCTTGGTGCTTCTTTGGTTGACATCAATGACAATCTTAGATCATCTTTAGATCAACACAAATATGTGTTATGCATTCAACTAGCTGAGCCAAGCTATGGTTAGGCCGAACAAAATGTATTGGAAGGAAGCAAAACGTGTTTTACGGTACCTCATAGGCACTATCCAGTATGGATTATGGTATAGAAAAACAAAGGGAGTGAAGTTTCATGACTTAAGAAATGCATATTGGGAAGAGAGTCCAGCCGACCAAAAGAGTACATAAACTGTAATTTTCGGTAATGGGTCCACAAAAATTGACTAGTACAACAGGAAGTATAGGTCTGTGGTGCTAATCTCAACAGAACCTGAGTACTTGACTGCAAGTCAAGAAATATGTGAGGCGACTTGGATGAGAAAGATACTTGTGGGACTATTTTGTCAGGAGATGGATCCAACTGTGATCTATTGTGATAATCATAGTTGCATCAAGCTCTCTGAGAATCCAGTATTTCATGATTGATCCAAGAATATAGATATATATGGTATCATCATTTATAGGACTACGTGCATAGGAGGATAATGTTGCTAGAATACATTCCGACTAAGGAACAAGATGCCAACATATTGACAAAGGCTTTGTCAAGAGGGAAGTTTGAATTCCACAGGTGCAAGCTAGGGGTGGTTGATAATCCCTTTCTTACTAAGAGGGAGTGGTTATAAGTGTAGAAATAAAGGCTCAATTCAGATTAGCCTTGGTCAAATTAATAAAATTTGAAATTTCCACATAAACAGACATCTTGGAGGCAATTAACTGAGGTGACTTAGCTCTTGTCACTCAGTTAGGTCAATAAATTAGAGTTAGAGGGATTAGAGTTCATTTATGCATCTATAATTTCTAATTTATAGCAATCCATTTAAGTTATTTCTAGTTGTACTAAGTTAAACTAGTTCTAAAGTTTACTGGAACTAGTTGGAGGTTAGTTGAACAGTGGGACATCATTCTAACTCAGAGATCATCCATTTAACTTATTAATCAACCAAAAATATCTCATGCATGCAAGGAATTCGAATTTCTTAGTTGGGGTGGAGATTCCAAGGCATTGTAACATCATTTATAAACTAGTGTTGAGTCTACATCTGTTGCATGAAATTAGTGATCAATCCTTGGGAATTACGCAATCATTTTGGAGGAAATTCCTAAAGAATAGGGGCTAATTTCCTCAAGATCTTCACAAGGAAATGGGGGCCCTGGTGAGAAAATATTTGGCTAAGTGTTGGCTAGAGCTTGCTCATTCAGCAGGAGAACAATTATTCTTTTGCAGGTTAAGCTCAGAGTTGGAGCTAGCAATTGTAATAGTTTCTAAATTCATTGATTAATGGAAACAAGTTTGAGGGTTTTTTCCCAGTTGGGTTCCCCTAGAAATAACTATTTATTTTTGGTTTTTCTTATTGCATGTCAATTTCTTGAGCAGTTGCAACTCTATAAATTTCTATAGTTGTATGGTTTTATAGTTTGTAAGCACGTTACATAAAAGCATACAACAAGAATAAAAGCATAGATTTTAATCCCGACTCTATATTTTGAAGATCCCGGTGAGAAAAGTGTTGGGCTAAATCTTGCTTTCATTGAAATGTTGCGTGATATACCCTTTGAAATCTGAAATTTTCATCATGGATGTTTGATATACAAGCTAATATGGAGGCCACGAATAAGATCAACAACATTGTATGGCTCACATTGGAAAAAGTCCTTGGATTTCCTTAAAAACATGTCATTTGTCATAGTAAAATATAGGGTACTTTGGCACAACCTACGCAAAAATCTACTATTGATCATATGCATAGTTCATATTAAACAACTGGCCACACAAACAATGATGGAAATTGATTAACCTGAGCAATGTTGAAAGGAAGTTACTTGCCCTTTGCATTCATTTCATAGCACTCAGTGAAATGAAAATCATATTTATTATGAAGTTGCCATAGGCCCCCAGATTTTAACCCCTGATAATTGAGAAAATTGTCGAGGAATAACTGTGATTCTATTTATTTACTACATTGAACCCTTTTATGAATTGCAAATCGGTTTTTGTTCTAGAAAATCACTCATATTCATCAAATACTGATGCAAGGCACCAATTCTGCATTTTACGTAAACATCCTACCAAACAACTTGTAGGGCACTTCCCTGTTTTGCATGTCATCCTCTATATCCATTTTAGGCTCTTGGAAAGAAGAAAGATAAGTTTGAAAATTACCACACAATTTCTCTAATCCACTAACATATTAATAAAGTTAATTTTTTTTTTTTGAAAATGTAGACATAAAACTGAGAAGATTGATGGATCAGAAACCAAGTTTATAACAATGAATTCAAGCTTTAACTAATGGTTAACAACTTAGGAAACGCTGGAGTAGATGGTGGCTCCCTTCCTTTTTCTTAAGATCAAGATATTGACTACAAATATTTGCAGATTGAATCTCTATTATGGTGAAATGGAAGAAAATCTACATGCAATCACAAAATAATTAATAGCTTCACAAAATCTGCATGTAATCCCCAAATCCTCAAATCACTAAAATCGTGCCCCAAAATCTGCATGCTCAAATCACTCAAATCTCTCAAATGGATTCATGCCAGATTGCTATTTTGGCACGTTAGTGTTGACCAGTGACTCTTATGAAGGATTTAGCCATTTCTTTCCATATGATACAAGTTTTTCGGTACATCTAATTCAACTGACCTTTGTAGTGGTTTAACACTCATTACTATATTCTAATTTAGCACATATTTATCGATTGTAGTAACCACTGGTGTTGTTGTGAGGTTTCGAATCGCAAGCATGTAGTAGCACAATATGGTTATAGCACACGTGGTTGCCTCATCGATTCAATCCACTGAGTTCATGATACCTTGAATAAGCAGTTCCCTCATAAGTCAATCTCGGTGTTTCCAATGAAATATAAATGCAACAAAACATAAATGCATCGAAACATTACAAATTAGTTCAACACACTCATTATGTAGGTGTATTTTTCTGTGGCTTAGGGTTGAGGTTGTGCTCACTTTCGGGTTGGTGTTGAGATCAACAACGACCACATTGATATTATCATTTCTTCGAGTTACTGAGAGATGCCTCCTATCTCACACCACTTACTGATATATTCAAAATTGATGTGTTGTTTTCACTTCAAATGGGAAACATAAAGAAACTAGATGCATGAGAAGACAACTTACCTTAGATATAATACTGAAAAATTTCTCAAACTCTTCCGTTGAAGAAGATCTCATCGGAACTAGATCTCATTTGAAGTGTTATCGACACGCAGGCTAGAATCGAGGGCCTTCGATCAAGTGTAAGCCACCACAATGATTCAACATCACCTCTGCTTCTGACGATTATATTGCAAGTATCGATGGATTAGATTGCTTCAAGTTGAGAATTGGAGCCTCTCATTCATCTATTTACTCTGCCAAGCCCTATGACATGTTTTGCAAAGTTCCACCATGTCTTACATTGCTCAACACGTTTGAAAGTCCATGGAAATAATCCCAATTTGATTAGATCTAGCTTAGATATCAATGTCATTTTGCGAAAAATCGCCAAAAGTGGATGCACAAATATGGGAAATAACTATGCCTAGATCGACTCCTCTTCAAGTGAGGGCTACATTCCACACACGCTCAAAGTGCGTGACACTTAGAAGACTAGATGTTCTATGACATATTTGATTTACTTTCTCAGCCACATGCTAGATCCACAAAAATCAACACAATAGATCTAGGTGAATCAACACTCCACATAGTTGATTGTAGTCAACACTCCTTTGATCTCTAGATGAATCGATCCTCTAGGTGCGCAACCTTACTGATAGTGACCATAAAATGAGTATGCTTCATGTACTCATGAGATGACTCGAACTCGCTACCTCCTTTTACAAGTCTGTATTACGATCTGTCTAGCTAGCCAGGATCAAAACACGTTCTCTTCACCAATAGCAGAAAACTCCTGCTGTGATACTTGATTCTAAAAGTTTTTACAACTTTTTACAAACAACCTTTATTTGCTGCTTGTCTGCTTCAATTTCTTTATAATTGTTTTTAGTTTTAACTTGAAATTGTGAGACAGAGGATAGAGTAATCATGTAAGACCTCCCTTGTCATGAAATAATTGGTTTCAAAAAGATTAAGAGCAAATATTTGTTTGCAATTAGATCAAGCTGGATGGATTTTTATTGCAGATTTCTTCCTTAAAGATATAGATTTGGCTTGTTTGATCTCAGCACATCAAAGCAGAATATAATGAATATTTTGTACATCATGGAGCTGCAAATTGTGATCTATTAGTAGTAAATAAACATATGCAAAGAGTTCAAATCACTAAACCACAGATTTAATTTTTAAATTTGAAATAAAAAATAAAGAATTTTTTAAAAAATGATTTCAATTTCTTTAATGCTTGTGGTTTTAATGATTTTTGCAAATTCCTAGCAAGAGATTTTTATTTAATTTTGAAAATAAATCAAGAAATTTTCTGATCTTCCTGACTGCTTGAAGTGCAGGAAGAGAGCATACTAACCTATTGATTTGTTTTTTTGTTTTTGTTTTTTTTTTTTAATTTTATTTTTGCAGGTTAGCATGGATGAAGTGGCTCACGTGAATTTATTCATGAGAATTGTTTATGATTTTTTTTATTATTTTTATTTTTTGAAAACAAGGCTAAAATAAAAATTTACGAGATCTCGTTTTATTTGTCTAATCTATTCTACCTTTAACTTGAAAGATTTTTTTATTTCCTAGGTAAAAGAATGCTTCCAGTGAAGCCACCTACGGACTAAGAATTCGAAAATGCTGACATCAAGATTTAAATTTTTTACTTTATGATTTGCAAACATGTGAGTAACTTGTCTTATTCTTGGAGTTGGCGCAAGGTTCTTTTGAAACTTGTCCTCAATATTGTCCTTGCTCTCCAAGAAGTACCTGTTCAACATCTTCAATTTTCTCATATGTACATGGATTAGTAAGAAATGATGGGTTTAAAAATTGACTTTGAAACTAATTGAGTACGAAAAAAGTCAAAAATCTCAAACTTGAACTCGTTTATGAAGATCTTGCTGTCACCAGGTTTCATAAGTTAGTCCATAAAAGAAAATTGCAATTAAAATAACTTCCTAAGTCTATTTCTAAATTATCCTCCCTGGAAACGACACCAAAATGTTGGGTCTAAAATGCGGATTTAAATTAGAGTTTCATTTACTATCAATTCAGGTAAGTAAACTTCAAGGATCATCCAATAGATATGGACTTAGAGACAATCTAAACTAAGCTAGGTGAAGAAATGCCAAAGCTCCCGTACAGGAGGTCTTTCATTGGGATCTCCAACAGTTATTTAGTAATTTAACAAAATAAAATCTAAAGACATTGTGACAAGTGTAAGAAATATTAAATCTCCTTTACAGGAGACTGTTCATTAATATTTCTAATCATCTTAATCAACAAACTATTTAAACTCATGAAATCAAACAAATCAGATCCATTGAAAGAAACATTAATACTTTCTTACAAAAGGTCATTCATTAATGTTTCAAACATATGAACCTAATGAAATTTACAAACAAACATAAAAATGAAAGCTTACCGAAACAAAAGTGTACTTGATAAACAATGGGGGCCCTTCCAAGGATTCACAAGCACATCAAAAGAGAAGTCAAATGTAGAAGATCAAAGAAGCTTCATTTTATTTATCTTCAATTGCAAATTGCAATTCCAAGTGGTTCTAAAATATTCATTACAATGATTCTAAATTCTAACTTCTCATTATAAACTTATAAGATCCTAAGTTTCTAAATTCTAACTTCTCAATTCTAAATTTCCAAATTACAAATGAAGGAGATAACACTCCTATTTATACAAAAGTTATGATAACAAAATCATAAATGTGGATCCACTATTCCCTCTTCAAATCCACATATTTATCAACCAATGGTGACACATAACCCTATCCTCCATGATCTTCTCCATGAGGTCCATGACATTATCCATGAGGTCCATCATCTCCTCAAATTCGAATTTGAACATAGAGTGCCACATAAGGGTGCCTTATAAACTTCCTTTGTACCTACACATGTCAACAAACTCATTCTAATTGTTAGGT
Organism: Pinus taeda; assembly: GCA_000404065.3. Lineage (NCBI taxonomy): Eukaryota > Viridiplantae > Streptophyta > Pinopsida > Pinales > Pinaceae > Pinus > Pinus taeda. The sequence continues at coordinate 257,219 of APFE030575124.1, forward strand.
ATAAGTATATGGATATTATTTTCTAAAGTTTAACCACAAATTCTCTTAAAAATACTAAGAATTAATAGTATTTTGGAAAACACAATGGTAACCCATTTAATGATGAAAGTGAAGCTAATGTGGTGAAATGTTGGTGGAATAGACGTGAGAAAATGTGTGAATGGAGTGAAAGTGGATGTATTTTAAGGATAATTCTTAGGCCCAACAGTAGTACCTTGAAAGAACCATATCAGAGAGCCTAAATTTTCTTATCGTGACCCTGTACCATCTCCTTGTTCAACTATAACCATACTCTATCTTCCACTCTAAATGACCTATTTGATATTTGTTGATCATAGATGGCCTTGCATTTTTCCTATGAATTCTTTAGTACCTATCGTACTTGTAAATCAATATACCTGATCTTCTCAATAATTTTTATACTCATAAAAAAGCTCTTGTGAGATCTTCCCTGAATATTTCTTGTTGTTCATATAATACATGTAAATATGAAGCTGGAAAATATCCAAAACAAGTCCTAAATGATGACTTACTAGCTGAAGTGTGGATTTCTCTATTGTAGGAGTCTTATATATAGACTAGATTTTAATCCTAAGTGCTCAGATACTTCTAATTATAACCCCCCAAAATTTGTAATAAAATCACGTTGATTACTTCTATTTTGCATTCTATTTGTGGATGGAATGTTGTAGACCTCTTCAATTTTTTGTCCATCTTCTTCACAACATATTAGTCCAAAATGCACTAAGAAATCTCATGTTCCTATCTAAAATGATACTCCTTAATATCCCAAAATGCACCCAAACCTATTCAAAGAACACGTTTGTTGTTTCTTTCCCTCTAATGGTATTTTTATAGGGCATGAGGATACACATCTTGTAGAGCCTATCAACTACCACGAATAAGTAATCTTGTCCCATCCTAGTTTTTGGTATACCTGCCACAAAGTCCATGGAAAATATTTCCCAGGGATGAGTGGAAACATGTAAGGGATGTTATAGAACCTATTTCCTATTGCTAGGCTCATTGGTTAAACAAAGTGTACATCCTCTAATGAAGCTAGCTACGTCACCTTGCATCTTGGGCTAGTAGACATACCTCTGCATATTAGTAACTATCTTTCTAACACAAAAGGTCCTACAATCTTGGAGGTGTGATCCTATCTATTTGAAATTGTAGTCACCTACCTTTAGGAACACATAACTTGTCCATCCTATAGAGTAACGTGTTATGGATATGATAGTGAATTTTGTTGTTACAATTATCCACATGACTCTGTACTTATAGATATCAATGCACCTCCTTGAAAACTTCATCCTTTGTATATGCCTCTCTATATAGATCGTGGGTGAAATGCTCGATGTGCATCAATGTTACCAAAACTATGATTTTTTAGGAAGGTGGATTTGAAAGAATTCCATCCAACTTGTTTATGTTACCCTTCTTGTACTTGATCACTAAATGGAACTAGTATAAAAACTCCATTGTAGTGTCTAATTTGTTGTGACTTATTCTAGGATTGCATATATTGTAGTGATTGGTGACCTTTATGGATGATTATCTTATTTTCCACCAGATAGCGTTTCCACTTTTGGAAACCTTGTACTAGGGAATAAAGCTTCCTCATTAGTGGTAGGGTAATTTAGGACCACACCTATAAAAACTTCAAATGGTAGCATACAAGCCTTACTCCTTGCATCGTTAATGCTCCCATATCATACCCACTCACATTTGTCTCCACATTATAGGGATGCTGCAAGTTGGTATGCAAGATATGATGCTTGATCGATTTTCTTCTGCAACTCTTCAAAGGCCTTCTCCATTGAAAAATACTTCCACTCATTATCGTGGAATGGAGTGGTGTAGATACTACTGAAAATGAGGCTATTAACTTCCTCAAGTAATGTGATACCCCAGTGAAATTCTCAACCTCATAAGAATTTATGGGTAGCAACCACTTTATGATAACATAAATCTTGGTACGATCTATGGTAATCTCCCGTCCACTAATTACATAGCCTAAATACACTAAATATTGTTGTGCAAACCCACATTTCTTAATATTTTCCAATAGATAGTGCTTCTTTTAAGTTTGTAACACCTACATCAAGTGTGACATGTGCTCCTCCTAGGTAGCATTGTAAATTCATTATATAATCCAAATAAACAATAACAAATGAATCTAGATAAGGGCACAATAGATCATTCATTAATATCACAAATGTAGTTGTTGCATTAAATAGAAAAATTGGCATGACTAACCACTCATACAAGCCTTTTCCATTTTTTAAGGTGGTCTTCTAGGTGTCTTCTTGCTTGAATTGCACCTGGTCATTCCCTGATTTTAAATCTAGCTTGGTGAAGTATTTTACTTGCTGCAATTGGTATAATATATCAACTATCCTTGGTTGTAAGTAGTTTCTCTTGAGCATAATTTTGTTTAATTCCCTATAATAAATGCACATTTTTCAAGTCCCATCCTTATCTTACACAATTATGTTGGGTGACCCACAAGGTGAGGCAATTGGTCGAATCACACCCTACATTAGTAGTTGTTGCAATTACTTCACTTTATTTTATTCTAGAATGGATTGTCTGTAAAACATGATGTTTGGCATTGGAGAGTACGAAAATAATTGTATCTCATGATCCACTTCCCTCTTAGTTGGTAGCCCTTCAGGCTCCTAGAATACTCCTTTTTATTCATGCAACAACTCTTTCAACTATTGTCTCTATTCTTTAGTGTGTTCCTCTAAGGACACCTTTACTCTCATTGAATCTTATATAGACCAATTTTATTTGAATAATAATAAAACATGCTTTATACTAGAATCAATTAGTTTCTTAGCCTAATTAGAACTTACCAGTGGAATCTTTGACTTTCCTGAGTATTCTTTGTTGATGAAGGATTTTCGATCCTTGATGAGGTGATACTAGTTGGCTCCCTCCATGAATATTACATCCCTCATATACATGTAGGGACTCCCAAAAAAAACTCCACATACTATTAGGGATTTTATATGTTGTTGGATTCCCTAAATTAAATTCTCAACAAAAGTTCGTAAACGTCAAGTTGCAATGCATTCCGGTACAGATTCAAACTTGCCCTATACAGCTCTAGTACGAAATGCTTGAATTTATGTCTAATAATCACACCCAGAATATTTGAAGTGAAGAAGCCTATTTCATTATAATCTAAATAATTGTTAATGAAATCTATTTTGTATTCAAAACTGAAATCACTATTCCATTCTTAACCATGATATATTCAGTCAAAAAATCATTCAGAAATAAGATGGACAACAATCCCTAATTTTGTTCTCAAACCAATTTAACATTAACCTTGTTCAAAACCATTGACAAAGCTAATGCCCGGGGTACTATGAACGAAGAGTAAACTCAATGATAACTTAAATCAATCCTTATGTGCTACTTAATTCAAATAAAACTCAACATTAAAATACATAACTAACAATTCCCCAATCTTAGAACTAATTTGAATCAACACACATAACTTCAAGTTATCTAATGATGAACATAAATAAATCTAATTAAAACTTCTTACGAAATCAAACAAATAACCAACTATCTGTTCAAATTTTTATTACACTATGATTGAAGTAAATCTCACACAGGGAATCAAACAATTGTACTACAACTGATATACAATTCCAGAAGCATTAACACACAATCTATTCTAAAATTGATACTCTATCTCTAATTGATTTTGAATATTCAAAAAAAGAATAAGATAAAGGAGTCTCATGCTATTGATATATATAAATTCATAAGAAATAAAACAGTTCCATTTAAGACAAGAGATTCAATTTAAAACATAAAAATTTATTCCTTCAGAAATTCATTTTAAATTGAAACTTCCTTTTCCAACATTCACGAATTTGGAAGAGTAATCATAAAGTTAACATATACAAAGTATGCTCATAGAAATGTTCCACAACTTTGCGAAGACTCAACAACATTAGACTTCTTATCTTTAACTCATATCTATGAACACATTTGAAAGAAACTTAAGTATGGAATTAAGTGCAGGAATTTTGTAAGTCACTAACGAAAGCAAATGAGAGATTAAGTCTAGTTCTATCTACTGAATCGAAACACACTTCCTACACACTAAAATGGTTACAAGACTCATTCAAGGTTCATGGTGGACCCTTGTCACAACCTAGAGCAAGCCTCAACTAATTCAATAATTGTTAATTAAGGAGATATGAACGCTTAAATAAGAGTAAAGGCCGAGACAATAATTATATTAAAACTTCAATAAAACATTAGTTCAAGAGTTCAATATTAATAGAATAGAATCCAAGAGTGTCGTGCCACAATCACGAGCTCAGCCTAAGCATGTAACTTTGTGTGCATATATGTTTGTAACTTTACATACAAAACATTGGGCCTTTTAAAGAGTTCGGGCCAATCAAATAGTTACAATTGATTGACTAAGGAGAGTAAAAATATCTAGGATTCAGCTAAGTTAAGTGTTACCGGGAATAGTGTCCTCTCGGATGCTGCTATTCCCACTAAGATGGGTGGCTATCTTAGAAACAAACAATCAAAGTCTATTGTTGTTTTCTTTTATGAAAATAGACAAGAGGAGAACCAAGAAGACCAACCTGAGTCTTGCGCTTGATTTCCTCTCCTTCTTGATAGAGCTTCGCCATTTCTTCTTCGTCTGCCCAGCTTCAAAAAGAACCTGTGGAATCATAGCAACATATTGCTATTGAAGAAAAAAAGATCTAAATTCATAAATAATACAGGATCAGATGTGTATTAACCATATAAATGCATATATAAACAAATACACAAGAATATGGAAGAAAACAAGAATATATTTATTAAGATAAAAAGTATCAAGAGGATTACAACCATATGCTCTGACCCAGCATCATCCTCCATCTAAGAATCCCTTCTTCACCTCAAGCAAAGCTTAGATCACCCAACACTATGAATGTACACCAGAAAACCAATAACACTTCTCTATAAGATACAAAATTCCAGCCTCTGGATCTCTGTGATGACGGATCCATATATAGATGATTACAGAGAGGTGATTCATCTTCTGGGATCTTGATTAGTGTTCTCTCTCTGATAGTTCCTGCTTCCACTTGGAGAATGATGATCTCTTACTCATCCCTGGTCGAAAATAGAGAGGCAAGTGTCAGAGGGGAAGCTTCTGGAAGATTCCATGATCTTCCACCTCGCATTTTTGTCTCTGCTATTTTTCCATTCCCAACCATCGCACCCTACAGAGGAGAAAATCAGTATGCATCGCACCTTGTACACTGGGAAGGTGATATGCATCGCACCCTCTGCATTTAGCTTTCAGTATGGTCCAATTTTGACCATTTATGAGTAGTTTTCAGTGGAGAACTTCTGGGAGATGATGTAATCAGTTGACCTTGTTCCTTTAGGTAGTGAAGCAACACATTTAGGGATTTAGGAGCCCTCAGTTTATGGACATTTATGATTGGGGTTGAACTGCCCAAAAATGTCTATAACAATTGTCCCCTAAAGCATGAGGTCGTTAATCTTTCTGATGTCGGATGAAATGCTTTACTATGAGGATCCGAAGTTTTTCCGAGCTAGGAGGTGACCTGTAATAAGATATAATACAATACATTATTTTAACAACATTTTTCATGATCTAGCTGAGGTGGGCATTCCCATGCTCAGCTTGATAAATTCATTTTCATGTACATAGGACAGACAATCATCTGTGTGACAGACTGATGATATGAACACATCATCCTTTGATTAGGATGATCATCTGTTCAGCAATGATGTACACTTGATGTTTTTATATTCCTGAATATATCGTAGCCTGGATGGATGAAACTAGATCCGGGGTCTTCAAAACTTGTTCAATATTCGCTTGGAGTACAAGTCAATCCATGTGAAAATGTTATGGAGTCGAACATGGAAAGACATCACCTGATTACCAGCCAATGACGTAAGCTGTTAACAGGTGTGAGAGGAATCACCAATAATGAAAATGACCCTCAAGGTACTATAGTACAATTCACGTGCTGTGAAAAAGGACTTGGCATCGAACACCACGTAAAATCTCTCGATCGAAGGCCATTGATGTAAACCTATCGCCGAAAGTGAGAAACTTGCCATTGAGGCATGCAAGCTTCAAAGTACTGAAAGGGTTGTTCCTAAGTCAACTTCTTGGATAATGAGCTGATGTCGACAAGAAGCGACCCGTCGTAGGAAGGCCTTAATGAATCCCACATCAACGACACAGAACGAAGCAAATGATTTTGGAGGTGAAAACAATCTGATGATATAGGGTTCAGGATGGCGGTCATGAAGGAATGAAGCATGAATGTATTGCAGCGGGTGAGACACAGGTGAATTGTCTAAATGACTTCTCTTGAACATATTGGCAACACTGCTGATGGATTGGTAGCGTTAACCCCAAAGATGGATGGTGTGATGGACCAATGGTGATGACTAGTGAACAGAACAACCCAACCTGGCATGGATGCACAAGGAAAGTGTCATGTTTAAGAGCGACTTGCTACCAATAAAGTTTATTCAAGTTTTATTCCCAATTTTCCCCAGTCATTGCTGACCAGTACCTCTTTATTTTTGTCAAGCTTGAGGAGGATAACAGATGCTTTTTCTATAATCCGCCCTTTCGGCGAACCTGTCGCTATATTTTAGCGAGCCTAGCGACAGTGAAACTCATTCTCGTCCATTTGGATGAGTTTGTCGCTATTCGGTTTTAACGAGTTCAACAACAAAGATAACTCAGTCTCTTTCAATTTTAGAGAGTCTGAAAGAAATGGAAAGGAGACTCCAACGATTCTTTTTCGTCATATAATCCCTTAAGTCCAAAAAAGTGTAAAATAATACAAAAGGGATGAATTTTCGATAGTTTTAACGAGCCGAGCAAGACAAGCGCTCGATATTTTTGTGTAATAATCCCTCAGGTCCAAAAAGATTAAAATCTAGAGGAGGGATAACACTTCCGATGACTTTAACGAGCTGGAGAGGCCAATCGCTGGGCATTCTTTTCATATTTTACGAGTCAGGTGAAAAGAGCTTAAAGAAGACTCATTTTCGAGGAACGAGTGATGGTTTCGGGTAGTAGCTGATTCCAGGTAAGATTTGGAATTTTCCGATCACGGCAGTGTCACAAGGATGGCTAACAGAATCACTCTTCGCATATGTTCCTCGAAGGGGTAAACAATCATATGGGGGTGAATGATCGGCTAAAAATAGAGTGGAGGTGATGGCAAGAACACGAACAAGGCTCAAAAGCTGGCGATTAGGCATTCACAATGGTTATTTACCGGTTCATTTTTTAATGAGCTTAAACACTAGGGGAAACATTTCCTCATGACTTATGTTTATTTTTTAACGAGCTTGAACTATGTGCTAAAACTGCTCGTGGAGGGTTTATTTTTTAACGAGCTTGAACTCTGCGACAACATTTCTCGTCATTCGTATGATAAGAATGTCTCATTCGAGATGCTATTTTGAAGTGGCTTACATCTCTCAAGCTTTGCCACGGATCCTTTCTTTATGCAAGTTACGAAATGACTAGCCTTACGGGTTTAAAGGGTTAGAGGTCCTACAAATTTAAAAAATAAATGGCCACTCTTTGCTTGCATACGGAAAGGTTTGCATGCCCCCAGTTATAGGGAAAAATTCCCAGGTTACCATGAAAGTACCATCCGCGTAGCAGACAGAAAGCTCCCTTGGTGATGTCTACCAAAATGGACAAAGGGGAGTGGCGTAGAGATACTCCACTCACATAACTTTAGCGAAGGTATATTATTCCAGCCATATCCCATGTTCCTGTGAGGATGGGTTCGTCAGAATAGTCATATATCCTCCGCGGAAACCCACTCTATACCCAAGGTTTTCCTGCCGAAACAGACCAGGGTGCATGCCCCCTGGGTTTCAGTCACATCTTCCTGAATTAGTCGCGCTCATCAGGTGGACGGACTGGAGACCGATGAGACATTTCTTGCATGAAAAGACCATTTAGGGATGGAATTTGACTATTTGCAATGTGTGAAACGGGGAATGAAATTTGGTCTACGAGCTTGCCCATTCTGCCTTCGTGCGGAAAACACATTACTCTAAAGAGTGAGGAGACGATGGCTCCCATGCAATAAATATAGTCACGTCCAAGGAGTAGATTATAATCTAAAGGTCCTTGAACTACCATAATGTTCATGTGAATAGTTTTCCTTCTCAAAGTAATGGGCACATTTGGAAGGATCCCTAAAGGTCGACTAGTTCCCTTGTCAAAGCCTGTCAGATTTCTCATTTCAGGCAAAAGCGATGGCGAACCAAGCTCTTTCCAAGAAGTTAAGGAAAGGATACTCACAGAAACCCCTTCATTGATGATGGTACCAACCATGACCATTCTATAAGCTTGTACACTGATTCTGAATGGTACACTAGCTGGTAAACGGGGTCTACCTAGTAGATTCCAGTCAAAGGAAACGACTACGCTGCTTGGTGGTGGGACTGAATAGACAGCCGGATATGACTTTGACGAACTTCCTTCCTGCGATAAAGGAATGGGAGGACTGCCCCCTAGTTCATCGGAGTATGTATTGATGAAAAAAATTTGAACTGTGTCGTTCTCTTTCTCTTCAGTGACGGTATCATTCGAAGATGAACACTCTAAAGGCAAGACCGGGTCAACTGCTGTATCGACCTTTTGAATTTCATCTGGTATGGATTCAAAGGGTTCATTTTCAATGATAGACGCTTCGGCCGACCACAATGACGGGCCAGCCGGATTTTCAACCGGTGGAGGACTTGGCAAGAGTTTTTTATATCCAGAAGGAAGTCATAGCGGTGAAACCGGACGATCATCCAAAACTCTTTTAGCATTGTCAAGGAAGGGACAACAGTGGAAGGCGTGATTGCCTTCACACAACTTACAAGGAAATTTAGGATTCCTTCTTTGTCCATGTGCTTCACTTTCACTAACTGATGGTGAGCACTCAACATGATCGCCAGAGGTTGACGCTACCGGATTGTGCAAATGAGGAGACCATACCCTTAAGATCCGAGGGATGCAGGGACAATCTCGGTGATAGTGGTATCCATTGCAAATGACACAAGGAGATTTAGGTTTCAACTATGCGGTGTGAGGATTTTCGCTAGATGATGTTTGGTTGCCCCCTTTCGATTTTGGTTCCTTTTTCTTCTTTTCTTTTTCTCTTTCTGCTTCTTCTTCTTCTTAGTTACTTGATTTTTAGCTTTATCGGCTTTATCAAGCGAAGAGGAAGGAGGAGAGGGAGAATCAGATGAAGTAGAAGGTTGGGAGGCAACTCTAGTGTCATCTAGCTGCTGATTTGACTGTTCAAGAATTACGGGATTCTGAACGACAGAGGTAGAGAAGAGCCAAACAGGCAAACCAATTGTCAACCCTGGAAGTGACAAAGTGGCCATATTGGGTGCACCAACATCTCCCCAAGAGGAGAAG
>APFE030575124.1:281339-305270 GCA_000404065.3 Pinus taeda
ATAGGTAATTGAAAATGGGTTAAAAAGGTTGTGGCTAGGGTATTGAAGTTATCAAACGAAGCTCTAGGCAGTTCGATATACCACTTTGTTGCCGGACCAGTTAATGTGCGCTGAAAGAGGCGAAGCCGAATCGAATCATCATTGAGAGTGTTTGATGAACACCATAGATGAAAGGTCATCACATGATTCGATGGGTCTTCGCCCAAATTTCCATTAAATTTAGGAATATCCGACAGAAGTTTATGCCGAATCGTCGGCCACCAAGGGGCATAGGCAATTGAATCGTTTGTTAGTCGACTTAGATCCGGTAACTCTAGAGTTGCCACGAAGGGAAACTACTGATTCAGGCTTGGTTGAGCATACCCAGGATAAGACAGAATCGTTTGAGCAGTGGGTCTTTTCATACCAGCATAATGCATTTGATGTTGGTAACTTTGGTAAGGTTGATGGGCATAACCATTATGATATCGTTGATACGGCTGCCCATTACTTGCAAAGACTTGTTGCTCATATCCTTGGAAAGCCTGCTGGAATTGCGGTTGTTGGTATTGCACCAACCATGGTTGTGAAGCCATGGATTGTTGTCCAGCACTGTCTATTTGACCAAGATGGGGATTGGTGTTCCCCGTTTGAACCTGTGCCATTCCACTAGTGGGTGACTGTGGTTGTGTCGGAGGTACAAGAGATTGTTGTATTGCAACCTGCGAAACATGAGGTTGGCATACAACTGGTGACGCTTGCACTTGTGATACTGTCACAATAGCTGGCGTAGTGGGGATGTTTTTCATAGGTGAACTTTATTTATTGAGCATACAACTCTTAGTTGTTGAGACAGGATTGGTACCCAACTGCTAGTTGTGATTCCAGCATAACCCAAATTTTGTTGCGAACTCACGCATGGTTGTCCTTCCGAGGAAGACAATGAAAGGGTATATGGCCCTCCATACGACGATAATCCAGTGCTCAAAGGAATAATTTGCCTTTGGGGACCAGTTTGCCCAAATTGACCTTGTGACGGATCAATTTGTTGAGACTCAACGTAAGAGATTCCAGATATAATTCTGGACGAATAAACGGGAATAGTCCATACTGTCGAAATAGTCCTAGGATGGACTCCATCCAGTGATTGAAAGCTGGTTGGGACAGATGGCACGCCAGCAAACATTATCAGAATAGCAGAAGGAGCCTCTGTTGTTGTCGTGTCGGGTGACACAATCCTTGATGTTGACGGTTGTTCAAACATATTAAGCCTATCCAAGAGATTCCTCAGCGATTCTTTAGGAACTTCCGAGGGTGGGTGAATATTCTCTAATGAAGAAGGATATAGGGTGATCCCAGCTCCAAGTTGTGTTGGAGTGCTAGATGGAGGATCTTCCACAATCTCTTTTATGGAAATCACTCCAGGAGGAAGAGGCAGACCGTCAGGTCCATAAAATATTTCTGGTGCAGAAGAAGATGTAAGTTATGTAGTAGCAGACGAATGGGGAGTAACACCTTCTGAATCAGCTATAGACGGAGTCGGTTCAGGAATAGAAGTGTTAACCATCACACTAGGATCAGTTGTAATGTCCTTTTGCTATTGCAGAATTCCTTCTGTAGAGGCAGGGATTCCAGAAATGTTCGGAGTAACCGGAGTCTCTGAGGATGTTGGAGTGCTTGCTCCAACCAACCTAGGGGACTTTGATCCAATTAAATGAGTTCACTTCGTCCGGAATGGTTTCACTTCCGGAGTCAACGATGGTTGACTCGTAAGTCTCCGCGAACGACGGGGTTTTGATTGACTTTCTTCCACTATTGCGGATTACTTGATCAACTCAAAATAAAGGGAAAATGTTTTTCGAATTAAATGAATTTTAGACGCTTTGACACAACTTGTTTTTTCAATTTTAAAGAGTCGAGAAAAAACAAAAGATGACTCTAGTCACCTTCAATTTTTATTGAGCCTGAAGTGACAAGTGCTCAGAGGACCTTTTCCTTTAAGGAGTCTGAAAAGGACCAAAATGGACTTCTCTGGAGATCTAGGTAGAGAGGATTACCAAACCAATCGCAAAACTGTAGAATACATTTTACGGTACGACAGTCAATCTTCCCAAATGCTGTGTTCAGTGCATTGCAATTGATAGGGCGACAGACATGACTTCCTAAGGATAAAGTATGCAGCCTATTGTGGTCTCCCAATATATACTCGACGATACGTGGGAGCACAAGTCCGTACTAGCACTTCCCGTCTCAGAGTGGAGGAATCACCCAACCAACACTGAAAGCAATAGTTACCAGGCTTTACGACGCTGGAATACGTCTCTAGCCTAGACTCCTAGATGTTGTGCGTTAAGTTCCAAAGGATTGTTAGATTCATTGAATTTGTTTTAAGTTGATCTTACTTAACAATTTTCCTTTCAGGTTCACCATGTGATGTGTATATAATTCCTAAAATGCAGTCTAAGATGATAAACAGACATTTAATATTCTTTCAGCAATGAAAATCCTAGCTACTAAAGGGAAGGAAGTCAAGAATCTTTTCTTCACAGAGCACAGAGCACACACTAAATGCACAGTCCTAAATCAAGCCAAGAAATCAAAATGCAAATGCACATGCATGTATTTGTTTTCATCCTTCCTAATGTGAATGATGTTAAGAAAGCTATGTGCAAATTGAATTACTTTTAAAGCGACAATACTCAACAAAATTCTTTTTCAAAATGAAGTGAAAGCAAGAGAGACACTTTGCGATTTTGAAATGAAAATTGCTTTTCGACACTTTAAAACTACTAATTCAAATCCTATGCAATAGTAAATGTATAATCGACTATCAAGAACAATGGGATTGCTTTCCAAAACTGAAAACGACAGCTACGACACTTTCAGATCTAGAGATGACAATTCGACTATGCTACTTTTTTGCAAAAGAGAACTAAAAATGATGCACAATACATAAAAAACATTTACAGTTCTTTGCACTAAGGAGGCGAAATAATGCAAGAGAAGGGGGTTTTCACAGAAGTACATTGACTACAGATAGCAAAACTCCTGAATAGGACTGAAAACAGTGAGAAAAAACCACAGTCTGAGGGTAAAGTTAACCCTCCCTAACCATCGCACCTGTTACACAGTGAAACCAGTATGCAGCGCACCTACTACACTCGAAAAGTGCGATGCATACAGACTGCCTTGAAGGCAGGGTGCGATGGTAGCAATGTGAGACTTTAAACAGGTTTTCACTCATAGTTTGCAATCTAGTTCAGGTGTTTAGGCTGAGTAAGTAAAGATCAGTGTATGTAAAATACAGGGGTGATCTAAGAGGTTACTAGAGCCACCACTTAGAGCAATTAGATTGCTTGCAGATCTATTGTTTAATTCATAAATAAAACCCGGAGATAGACTGAAGCAACATTGATCTACTTTGCATTTGTATAACAAATGCAGTTCGAAGGCTAGTTGGCTTGACTTCAGGCTCCGTCTATAAGTTTATAAAATAAGCAAGGATATATAGGCTAACAAGTAATCTAGTTGCTCCCCAGCAGAGTCACCATTTTGTTACCGAGAATAGTGTCCACTCAGATGTTGCTATTCCTACTAAGATGGGTGGCTATCTTAGAAACAAATAATCAAAGTCTACTGTTGTTTTCTTTTATGAAAATAGACAAGAGGAGAACCAAGAAGACCAACCTGAGTCTTGCGCTTGATTTCCTCTGCTTCTTGATAGAGCTTCGCCACTTCTTCTTCATCTGCCCAGCTTTAAAAAGAACCTGTGGAATCATAGCAACATACTACTATCGAAGAAACAAAGATCTAAATTCATAAATAATACAGGATCAGATGTGTATTAACCATATAAATGCATATATAAACAAATACACAAGAATATGGAAGAAAACAAGAATAGATTTATTAAGATAAAAAGTAGCAAGAGGATTACAACCATATGCTTTGACCCAGCATCATCCTCCAGCTAAGAAACCCTTCTTCACCTCAAGCAAAGCTTAGATCACCCAACACTATGAATGTACACCAGAAAACCAACAACACTTCTCTATAAGATACAAAATTCCAGCCTCTGGATCTCTATGATGAGGGATCCATATATAGATGATTACAGAGAGGTGAATCATCTTCTGGGATCTTGATTAGTGTCCTCTCTCTAATAGTTCCTGCTTCGACTTGGAGAATGATGATCTCTTACTCATCCCTGGTCGAAAATAGAGAGGCAAGTGTCAGAGGAGAAGCTTCTGGAAGATTCCATGATCTTCCACCTCGCATTTTTATCCCTGCCATTTTTCCATTCCCGACCATCGCACCCTACAGAGGAGAAATTCAGTATGCATCGTATCTTGTACACTAGGAAGGTGATATGCATCACACCCTCTGCATTGATCTTTCAGTATGGTCGAGTTTTGACCATTTATGAGCAATTTTCAGTGGAGAACTTATGGGAGATGATGTAATCAACTGACCTTGTTCCTTTAGGCAGTGAAGCAAAAAATTTAGGGACTTAGAAGCCCTCAGTTTATGGACATTTGTGATTGGTGTTGAAGTGCCCAAAAATGTATATAACATTAAGCCAAGTAAAATATTCAAGATTTCTCTCAAATTGTAACCAAACTTGTCCCAATCGTGGCCTTGAACTAAAGAAACTAATGCCATATTTGAGAAGAAGAAGTACTATTCTAGGGTGCCGATGATTGACTGATATCCCATTGTTGAGTAGAGTACTGAATCAAGGGAAAAATTGAATACATAATGGCAGTTCCAAAAATGGTTCCTTGATGCTTTGCTGGACTGTGTGCTAGACCATTTGGTGACCTGTCGATGTACTTCAAATATCAACCTATATTCAAGAGTCCTTTTATATATTAGTCAAATTGAATCAAGAGTTATACATATATCTAACATCTACCTAAACCAAACAAAAACATACGAAAATAACACTTATTAATAAATCTTACCTTCACTGTACAATAATGTGGTTTAAATAGTGTGGAGTGGTTTTAGGGTACCAAAAAGGGGTGAAATAAGGTAAATGATAGTAAAAACGATGGGATAAGAAGTGGAAAAAGGGTACAAAAGTAGTGCCCAACATCCCCCCATTCTAGAGGGGATGCATGTACTCATGCAACTGACATTTTGAAACTTCAGCCAATCATCAATAATTAGATCATCCCTTCCTTCAAATTCTCGCTGCACTTACTAAGACTTCCAAACCATGATTTTCCTTCATTAATGGTTGTTGAAATTTATGGGCCTCTAAATTGGACATAAATTAAGGCCCATGCCTTGAAATTAAAACATAAAATAAGGGCTATAACCATCCTTCAACACATTAAACCTCTCTTTCTACATTAGATAATGTATTTTTAACTTTAATATATTCATTAGGAAGGTTTATGAATAATTGCATATTTGTGCCTAATATTATTTATTTTGTGGAATATTATAAGAATATTGGGCATATTATGAAGATTTGGAGGAGGAGATAACTTAGGGACTTGTTCCCTACTACAGGATGATCAATAATAAATAATAAATCAATAAGATATTATGGAATTATGGAATAGATTGTGGAACTCCAATGATTAAGAAAATCTAGGAATGTGTCCCTTGCCATTTAATGCAGATTCCTAGTATTGGGAACCAGATCCACTAATCAAGGGATTTTGGTGGGGAAAGCTTACTCCATTCACGGGGAATTATTCCTAATCATTTTTTATAAGTAACAAGTCGAATTTTCCTCTAGGGATAGATTTTCATTAGTCTCATTGTGGAGATAACTCGTATTTCTGTAGTTCCATTGTATTTTTTTGCAGGGATGTAATTCTGTTGATGAAAATAATGAATATTGGTGTCATGTTCAGCTTCTAAATCTTGTTCTCCTCCATGGGTCTCTGATTTTCCTTGGACTTGGCCATCCCAAGAGCCTCAGAGCTCCTTTGTATCATTTTCTTTCCTTCTTTCCACTACTTATTCACATGCATCTCTAGTTTTTATTTCTTTCTACTTCTGCATTTAGTATTAATAATTTCTTGTTGTAGGGATTAGTTAAATTATTAATGAAAGTTCTTTTGCAGGATCACAAGTATTATTTCATCCTTGGAAAAGCTTTGGAAGTTCATAGTAATCATTGAGATGGTTGGATTAGTCTTCTTATTCCCAAATCTAGATTTCTAGAACTCCTTTGTGGCAAAAAATAGTAAATTTCTGCTATTTTTTGGAGAATGATAACGAGCTTCAATTGAGTTTATTCCACTTGCATTATATCAAAAAACATTCTAGTTCATAACAAAAATCACCCCACTGCATTTTTACTTGATTAGGTTATGCATTTTTTAGATTTACTAGCTCACTAGTTCTCAAATTTCTAGATTTTCGAATAATAATGTTTTTCTATTTTTTAGCATGGGTTAACAGAGGCCTTTTTGAGTGGTTCCACTTGGAATGGGGACCTAAGACATCCTAGTTATAATAATATTATATTATATATATATATATATATATATTATATATATATATATTATATATATATATATATCTATATTATATATATATATATATATATTATTATATATCTATATATATATATATATATATATATATTTATATATATATATTATTTATATATTATATTATATATATTATTATATATATATATATTATATTATAATATATATATATATTCCATCCAATTTGGATTTGAATTTCTTGGTCATTTGATGAATTATAGTAAATTTGTACATCCTGTAGGAAATCTTGTTTAGAGCCTAAATTGAGAAAAATCATCATTGAAGCTAGGATTAGGCCTCGACTTGAGCTCCATACAATTAGGACCATTTTAACCCTTTTTCTCCTCACTTGGTTAGATTTTTGCTAGTTTTCAAGGGTAGGATTTGATTTCCATTTCTTCTATCTTCATTCTTACATTAGATCTCATCAATGTTTTATATCATTCTACAAATTTTTCCTCATGCATGAAGTAGACAACTAGCTCATGAAATTCTGTTTCCTTTAGATAATTGAAATTCTTCTTGTTTTCATGATTTTTGGGTAAATGTGAATGTTTGATGTAGTGCAGGTGTTTCAAGAGTACAAATATATTTCATAGTCAGCAACCTCATCCCAACTTCATCCACCCATGGTCCTCTCTTTCTTTCTCTAAAGCCTCACCAATTTCATTATTTCACAAGGGAAATTCTCCAAGCTTTGTGAGCAAATCCATCCATCTCCCAACTTTGGTTTTGAGTTCTAAAGTGGTCCTAGGCACTCCCTTGCCTCATTCCATCCACAAACCACCTTCCCTAATCTTTCCATCACCTTCAACATCCATCCTTTTGCTCTCGGCTGTATGTTGTAGGTTTTCAGGTGATCCTGTAGGTTTTCAAGACATCTTGTAGGAAACCCTGTTTTGAGGCTGAATTGAGGAAGAAGCCTCTAGGAAGCTAGCAGAGGGTTCCTACTTGTCTCCCAAGCCTTTTGACCATTCATAATCATCTCCAAGCCACTTGCCACATCACCAAAAGAGATTAGCTTTCACACTCTCACATGAAAAAAGACAAAAAGAAAAACATATTTATTTTATTCATTCACATGCACATCAATAGAAGGTTTGATGGTTTGAATCTGCATGCTTAGGATAGTAGGATTGCATACATGTCAACTTAGCATTATTTTGAAGCAAAACCTCTTAGCATTTAGTTAGAAAATGTTGTGTTTTATCATTTGATTTCAGTCTCTTTTCTTGTACTTCTTTCTTGCAATAGGTTAAGATTCCATTTCGAACATTTCATTTTATGCAATTAGTT
Source organism: Pinus taeda (assembly GCA_000404065.3). NCBI lineage: Eukaryota > Viridiplantae > Streptophyta > Pinopsida > Pinales > Pinaceae > Pinus > Pinus taeda. The sequence goes on from APFE030575124.1 coordinate 289,130, forward strand.
TAGGATTTGATTTCAGTACATGCACTCCATTACATCATGACAACAAATGAAGGACACATTGTATGTTGCACATATAGTACTGATACCTCTTAAGTTTGTACGAAACCCGAGTTGATAATTAAAGTCAGTAGCCTTGGCAGTTGCAACATTCTTATTGCAATACCGAGCCTCATCAGAAATATTAGGGATTTCTCCTGGGAACTAAGCCTCTTGAGAGGTCTCCATTATTTCAACTTCCAACTAATAAGGCACTTGTTCCTAGGATAAGCGCATCATTCATGGAAACTAAGGATAGATTCCTATTCCAATATTGCTCGTAAACTGTCTTCACATAATGAAACAATGTATTATACTTGTGAGCCTTTTCCTTAAGCTTTGCATTCTTTTTTTGTAACCTAGCCTCCAGTAGTTGTAAATATCAATCACCACAAACTGAGGTATCTTTAGCAGTTATTTTCTGTTTCCATGAACTACTCCATCTGTGAGTTGACCCATCAAGTGTCTGGCTCTTCTCAGACTTAGATGTTCACTTCTTCTTGCCTGGACCCTTGTTAGATGGAACTAACTGTGGTGAACTTCTCAAAAGATCTTAGAAATTATCTATCAGTCTCTCTTCCTTAGGCGGAAAATCCCCTGCTTCTTTGAATATCCGAGAAGGGCTCTTCATTTCCTGTTCCATAAAGGACAAAATGATAATAGGTTCCTGGTCTTGAGTACCAAAAATGGATGGCTTTTGTCTAGAACTGCTTCTTGTAAACCACTAAACTTGTGATGAGGTCAGAATCTCTAATACTTTCTCCTTCTGCACTAGCGTTGTGGGCACTGATGTCGTCTCCTTCTCTTCCTTGAATAGCTTCCTCTTTCTCTTCTTAGGGGAAATGTTAGCTCCCTTAGACTGCTTTTATGTTGGTGAGACAACAGGTTCTGCAACATCCACTTGAGGCTTTTTCCATTTGCTTGGTTGGGCTTCTTCACCTACTACTTCATTATTAATACGTTCATTCCTCTTCTACTTACTTCTCTTGCATTTATTTTCTTTCAAATATAGGGTCAATTTCTTTATAGATAAACTAGTGTTTACAGGCTTCTTCAGGGGTTTCACCAAATGAATTTCCTCCCTTGTAGACATAGGGGTTATCGTAGGGCTCTGGCCTTGTTTAGAACTGGAACCAAGAGGATCTTTGGCTTCTTGACTCAATTTCTTCAATCGGGGGCTAATGAGCATTTGTTGGCCTTTAACTTAGGTTTCTTCCGAAAAATTTCCACCAAAAACTCTTCCCAAGACTTCTTTTGTCTACTCAAATCATGAACAACTAACTTCTTGATAAGATTGTGATGACACAACACAAGTCTGGAGTTTTGTTATAGTGGTCAGAACACCCCTAGTGAACTTATATAAACTTCTATGCACAAAAAATGGAAAATTGACTTCTCATCCATCTGAAAAGTGCAAGAGAACTCTAATATGATAAAGGAAAACATCGACATACCTCCCATCACAGGTAACAAATAGATGTAGTGTAGTGATGAGTGGGTGCCATTCCTTCTCCATGCAGCTCCGTAGGACCCCTTTCAACTAATTAATGGACTTGTATGCCGACTTGAGGAACTTAGCACAATAATTTGGCTTGAGCAACATTCCTTTAAAATATTTCTTGCTGGTTAATGGAAATCTAGTTGGCCTGCTTATTAAATTCTCGGTCAGTTAATTTCTAGTCTCCCGAACCTTGAAACATTCACATCAAAACTCTGCGCGAAGGCAATTGCTACTCTGTCGTTATAACCTTGGAATTTCTAAAGAAAAACCATCCATCCCTTCTCCTTGAATAATACCTTACACTTATCATATTCTTGGATCTTGGAAAATTGATTGAATGTGGGTTCATGGCGGTCAGCCCCCATGCCGAAGTTGGAGCAATACTGAGAGCTAGACAAAAAATATAGGGGCTCACAGGTTGGTTCTCAACTGAAACTTAGCATTTAGAAAAGAAACTTCCATATTGAGGTTCACATAAATATAAATTTACTTGAAACGATGGCTATAGGATTTTTAATTATGGTGCGAATTGTTTGTTGTAATGATGAGTAGGTACTTGAAATTTGTACCACATGAGTATGATGAATAGGAAGGGTAGTAGGATAGGATGGTTTAGGATCAAGTGAATATGGAGACGATATGTAAATTGCTACAATGAGTGGAGGTAGAGTATCAATAATTTCTATCATTCATATACTTTTAATTAGTCTAAGAAAATGTAAATTTGCCCATACCTTGATTTGACTCCACATTAATATTCAGGAACTCAAGAATGATAACGACAGGGACAACTTAGTCTTTAGTTGAGTGTGTTACATAGTATTTTTTTCATACCTCATGTTCACTTCCCATTCCATATCCCAAAGTGCCAAAACATTGACTACTTTGCAACATATCCATCATGATATACATACCAAAACCTCACTGAAGAATCAAAGGAAAACTTCCCTGAATCCATTTTAGAGAAGGTTGCCGAAAAACCTAATTTTTGGCATCAGTGCATTTTGATCCACTTCCTACCCATGTTGATGGTAGGTTGCTTAGTTATACACTCATGCTTCTAGCGTGAGTTTTCATAGGAAAACCCGTATTGAACCTCTTTTGGTAGGTTTTCCCAAACTAGAGGAGAAGCTTCACTCACTAGAACCTTCAGGAACAATGATTTGGATATTGGTTGTTTTCGATAGGGTCGAGCTCTCTCATTTGGGCCTCTTGATCTTAGCATCATGGGCTTTCCACTTGAGATGTAGACCTTTCTCCCTCTTTTGTGGATCCCTAAATCCATTTCCCTTCCATCCCCAAATGGTTGGTCATTGATTGCTACATCCCTATGCTGAGATTATGCTTACATGCTACCTGTTCTAGCTTGGAGAAGGAGTGCTTGAAGAGTATTTGCTTGGAATTGGACATCCACTAAAAGGAGGTCTCCAACATCAAGCCATAGGTTTTATGCTTCTCTTTTTAGCTTCTTAATATATACATCCTATGTTCACTTTCTGTTAGTGCCAGTCTTTGAAGCCTTCCACTAGTGATCAAACATGCTCTTACAAAGTGATCTTAGGGTGTCAAAGTCAAATTTTGTCATTTCAGTGAGTCTTCAAGTAAAATTTCGTCACTAGGTATTAGGTCTAGGATTTGTTTTCAACCCTTTCAAAGTTTTCCAAGTGTCAGTCCATGTCAACATTCAGCTGAGTGCACCATCATTAAAAAAGTTGTCATCATCATTTCAGGTTCCAATGGGTCATTTTACACCTTGTTCATGCTTCAGTTGTACTTGGGTAAGGCTCATTTCCTTTTCCTAGGGTTTTAAAGGTGATTTTTCTTGGATGGTCAAATAATCAACAAAACTTGTATCCTAATACTCATACACCTTCCCCTATCCTTAATATACTTTCTTAAGCACTTCCCATCACTGATATCCCTCAAATTCATCATTTTCCTACAAACCCTAGCTTATTGCTACAATTTGACAATTTGCTAAGCTAGGCCCATGTTTTGCCATTTGGACCCCTTCCCCTCACTCAATATTTGAAATTCCACTTTCCCCTGCTTCCTAACATCCCTCTCTATTTTCCAAAATTTTCTTAAGAATTTAGAAGCCCCTTATCCCCTTCATTTCCCTTCATTTCTACAAATCCCGTGTTCCACATATCGGGATAGGTTTTATTCAAATGCTTTTTTTGCGAAATAGAAGATGAATTTTACAAACATGAGAGAGGTTTTTGTCCATTATTGACCCAAGAATAAAAATCTCTTTGATTTTTTACACAGGTCTCATGGTTTGGGAGAAATGCTGAAAACATCATTTTCCTCAGGCGGGTTGATTCACCTCTGGAGTGACCTTGGTAAAATCATTTTTTCTCCTAGATGGAATGACCAAATGACTTTCTTGATGAGTCAACTGATAATTAAACACAAATAAATTTCCAATTAGATATCATGAGCTCAATTTGGAGTTGAGGAACACCTTCAAAAGTTGACTGCAACAACACTATGCATTTTGGCAGCCTCATTCTGCACATTTTGACTAGTCTTGGGATATTGGACTTTTGACAGGAAAATGAACTCCAAATTAAAAGATTCAAGATGTTAAGGAAAGTAGACTTGACAATATTTCCAACAAGCTATCACACATTCAATTTTGACATTGGGAAGGGTGTCAAAAGTGAGTTTGAACTGGCACTGCGCTTTTGAGGAGGGCGTTGTGCTTTGAAGTTGGCACTGCGCACCTAGCAACATTTCCCTGTGCAATTTTACACAGGCGCTGTACTTTCAGAGTGGTGCTGCACACCTGTGTGAGGCACTGTGATTTTTCCCAATAGAGCCCAAAATCACCTCAAAACATCTAATTTGCTTGGCTCTTCATGATTGCAAGTAAGTACATGTTCTTAGCCTTGTTTTTGGGTTACTAAATTTGGTTAATAAACATCATTGGTCATGTAACCTTGAAACCCTAATTTCTCCCTAATTCTGCCTAAACCCTAGCTCTTACCTACTCCTCTTAAAACCCAATGCTAAGTCATAAAATCATCCTATCCCTTTTCCCTTTTTCACATTTCTCTTTCACATTCTCTCCCCAGGAGACAAGACCTACTGAGGTGCCTAAGACCTACATGACATATCAGAGGGGCACTAGGAGATTATTTGCAACAGCTAGACAAAGGGAAAGGAAAGGTCCAAGAGGAGGATATTGATGATGAGACTAAGAGAGAGTTTGAGCTTTCCCAACATGAGGAGCCAAAGCATCATCACACTCATCATGGAGTGGAAGTCATTGACCTGGAGAATTTAGATGAGGCTTCAAAGCAAAATTTTCTCTTGTTAGAGAAGGATGATCATATTCAAATGTTGATGGAAACTCTCCTAAAGGAAAAATTTTCATTACTCATTTGAAACAAGAAAACAAGCAGCTAAATGACAAACAAGATCTCATGGAGCTTCAAATGCTTAAATTGAAGAGGCAAAGTGACAAAGAGCATCATGTCACTTTGATTCCAGTTGAACAAGAGATTGAGCATGATAGGGAAACTTGGCTTGAAAGAGTCAATTTGCATTTGGAGAAGCTACTATGGAAGGCTAACAGGGACAACCAAATGATAAGGCATATGGCCTATCATTACAGGACACAGAACAAAATTTGCAATATGAGAATGAAGAAGATGAAATCTAGGTTGAGGAGAGCCTTAGAGGGAAAGAAAGAGGAAGATAGACTAAAAATATTGGCTGAAGCCTCATTAGCCCATAAAGCAGTTGATGGTGGTGCCTTGTGCCAAATTTGGGCAAATTTTGGAAAGTTTTGGCATTTTTCAAATTTCTAATTTTCCAACACAGAAAATTGGCCCAGTGGCACTGCGCTTTTCCCTGGAGCATTTTTTGAAGGAAAATTTTACGTTTTTGGTTTCAGCATGATGGAAGCATCAATCCCAAAAAGTTTTATAATATTTGGAGCAAAATTAGCCCACCAAAAGGTCCAAAAACTATCAAAAAATGACCTTTTTCGCCTCTTTTTGGACACCCAAACGCTGCCTTGGGAGATTCAAGTTTTGAGGGGTTGAATGACCTCCAAATTCCAAAATTCAAGATGTTCCAAAAATGAGACTGAAAAAACTTTCCAATGAGCTATCTTGGGATCAATTTGGCTAAGGGGAAAGCCTCCACAAGTGGGTGGAAAAAGGCACTGTGCTTTTGGCCAGTTTTCCAAAAAAAATCAAATTTTGCTTGTTTCCTCTAAAAATTCACTTTCACTCTCCTCATGGATGATTTTGTTGATGTAATTAATGATGTGGTATGTAATTATGATGGTAAAATAGTGTTATAGGGTAGATTCATTAGTTAGAGGTGGTTTTGAGGCTGATGAATCAGTTTCCATGCTCAGAGAGTGCTGAAGCCCCGGAAATCGGGTCTACAACAAGGTGGATACCCACCTGGTCTGAACCTTGAAAGAAAATCCTTGTCTGTTTGGGATGGTGGGCTAGACTGGGGATAATTGGACCAGTTTCCCAATTTGTGTGTGTTGATAAGAATTTGATATTTCTGTTTTCTAAAGATTTCTAAGTACAATGCTTTTAATCTAATTCTAATTTAAAAATGCAATTTTATTCTAATGAATAGAAATATTTAAGTCTAAAACTAACCCAGGATTCAATTATTTACTTATGCGATCTAAAATAATTTTGAACAACAATTGGTAATAAAGATCATTCAATTGATACAAGAAAAGAATTCGATAAAAATTAATTTTTCGTATAAAAAGTTAGCCGAAACAATTGTGAGAAGCATATCACATAATAAGTCATTCATATATTGCGCATAAATAGAATAGTTATTACCATACAAAAGTGCCAAATAATAACTCAAACATTCAAACTTCCATATATAAACAACTAAGCATAAAATATTACTTGGACACATAAGCAAAAATCATTAAGAGATAAAAGTACCATTGATAACAAGTCCTACTCATGAGCTTCAGCAATATAGATTTATCTCTTCCTAATTCAATATCTACTAAGAGTAAAAAAGTGCATTTCAGTAGCAGACATCAAACACATATATCAATAAATCTTGTTCCATTCTTTCATCAAAGCCTCCTTTGAGGGTGCAGAAGTGCATGTTCGAGGAAATGTTTTTGACAAATTTCAGGACCATTCTCTAAATGCATGAGAGGGGTTAAAATACTACTTCCTAAATACTAAAAATAGTTCATTACAAAAATATAGGAGGAGGTTTAAATGACCATCCTCATCTAAAGAAAAAATAAATAAAAAATAAAACTAAAACTGAATCTGGAATTAACTATCTATGTATTTGTTTTCTGCAAGTCGCAAGCATTCAGCATCGGCTTGAGGAGGGTCTGTTGGTTGACCTTTGATTTTAGTTGCCCTTCCAAAATAGAATCGACAAGTGTTGGCTCTATATTCTTGCCAGAGTTCGTGAGGCGTTTGAGAGTCATGCATTGACTATGCAGTTTAACCAAGTACTGCCAGTAAGTTTCCCAATTCAACTTGGTTAACTTCTTAATGGAATCTGCCCTTTCCTCAGCCTTTTGTCTCCAGCTTGTCTGCAGTTGCTATGCTTTTGGGAGAAATGTGGAGCAGTCTCTGATATGAGGTTTTCTCTGTGCAGGTTTTCATTGACACAGTTAATGACATTGTTTGCCGTTGTAGCTACTTCTTCTGTTGCCACGCGTCAGGCGCTGAATGGAATCGCTAGTTTTCAGCCAAATCTGTTAACCGCCCAAAGGTGCACCTAATAAATACCGTCAGTTTTGGAGCGTGAGTCTCACATTTAGCCTTTAGCACTTTTCCCTATGGTTTTCTAGCTTACATGCGACCAAGTGCTCAAGGGCTTTCCTTCTCGAGGGGTTTTTCCTAGCGATAAGAACTTGCTTCCTTTTTCTGATCCGGGCTTCCCGGGTGCTATTTTTTTGCCTCTTGCGCAGTTTTGATGGGCCTTGGTCAATGCACTTTACTCTTTTTCAATGGTTTTTTCCTTACCGACCAGTTCTTGGTACACTCTGCCAAATCTTCGTTTTCCTTGATGACCTTTCTCCACAAATTGCTTGTTGTATGTTGCATGCGGTTCTGGTAGGTGATACATAAGCCTTAAATCTTATGCAGTGAATGACTCAATTGGGTCTTGGCCTCGAGTCTTGAATTGTCTATTTGTTATATCGATACTGCCTAGTACCCACTTGACCATATCTGTGTATGGAAGAATCTTCGGTCTTGCCACTATTCGGTGCAAGAACGAACATGCAAGTTCAATGATTGATGCTTTAGACGACCCACATGAGTCTACTATTGCTTTAACCTCCATAACTCTAGGCTTTTCTTCTTTGAGGAGACTGTACATGCCTTCCCAAGTAGTTATGCCAACATCTTTGTTACAGGTGGTGTCTGTGTATAAGGGTGTTATCTCTTTGTCCTCTGCAACCAGAGCCTTTCCCTTCTTTCCCATTACGTTCTGCACACTTCTGCATATATTACTCTACTTGCTGCTCTTGCAAATTTACAAGTAAGGAAAGAGATAAAGTGCCGGGAAAGATTTTAATTATGAAATCATATAAAATATACCACCCTACGTGAAATAACCTTTCGATAAGTTTTAAATCTTATCTCATAAATGACCATCAACTAACCATTAAATTGACATTAATGCCTATAACTTGTTATCGAATTATGAGAAAAACTTTATTGAACAATGAGCCCTATAGATTTGCGATAAAATGATTTTGTGATTTGCTTCACAATGTCGCAGATCACAATATCGCTAATCTATTTTATCAACAATCATTTATCACCTTATGAGTCTGCGAGATGCGGTTTGTGAGATGCCTTATCGCATATCATCGGATCGGGATATTTTACCTTAGGTGATACTTGCGGTGTTCGAAAGCTGCAATGTGAGATGAGTCTTTAAGGCGCGCGATCTCGTATTGCATTTTCGCAATTTCGAAAGCTTGTTTATATGATGTTCCCCATTACCCTTTGTGATGTGATGTTTTATTGTTCAGAGAACGATTTTATTCGGAACTTATCATAAAACTTAGTTTTTTTTAGGTTTTGTGGGTGTTTTCCTAAGTTTATGATAGCATATTTTATTCAAAGGGAAATATAAGTGCTAGTTTTTTATTTTTTAGAAGGGTCCCCGTTTATTTAACTTTATTACTAAAACTCAATAAAAGGGGGGTTGTTGCTGGCCACAATAATTGGCGATTCACTAGGAAGAACCAGTTATCTTTGATTATCTTTTGAATTTTCTAAACTTCCAAAATAGAAATGTTTTCTGGAAAATCAAACTTTATTATAGAAATATAAAGTGTATCATGCTTTCAGCTGTCAATGGTAGTTTGTTTCTCCTGTGTTAACTCTGATTATTTACTTCCCAAAGCTAGTCATTGTAGCCACTACTTAGTTTATAAAGATAAAAACAAATACTTCTCTGTAGATCAGTTTTAAGTATGCTCAATTGTTTTAGGTAGAGCCTCTGCTGCCAGCAGGTGTTCATAGCCTCAACAGGGTTACCAATGATCCTGTATCCTACTTAGAGAAATATACAATTTTCAAATATAAATCCATATCCACACTTGTTGTTTTTTGTTTTCTTTTAATTCTTAAAGAACAATACCTTGGTTTGGTAGCCAAATTATGACAGTGCCATTCACTTGATTTATAAATTTGCTGAACAAGCTGGCTCGTGATGAGACCCCTTGTCTTTTGATTGCAACAATCTTGAGCCATTGCCCTGTTGTGGTATGTAGTTTTGGCAATGTCAGTAGGTCATAATATCTATGATCATGATAAGTTGGCTCATGATGAGACCTCTTATTCTTTAAGCTTAGAGTGTATCATTGGATTATTCCTTGAAACTCATAATTATCTAGGTGGGGAGGAAGTCATTGGTTCCTTATGAATAGCTCTGGACGACAATTATACAGTTTTTGGAAAAAACTTTTCTACAGAGAAGTTTGTTTTGTTATTGATGCTTTTCATTGACTGACATAAAACAAATTCTCGTTAAAGGTTTTTTTCATCAAAATTCGTAAGGCTGAAACTAGTAGAATTTTTAGGCTTATAGCATTTGACTGTATTTTTCAATAATAATGATCAATTTTCCAAATCAGTTCTATTTATATAAGTGAAAAAAAAAATATAAAAGAAACACTAATCTTTTTTGTGAATTCCCAAAGTTAACCATTTACAACCTTTTTTATTATCAAAATAAAGCTGTAAACAATAATTTACAAAAATAGAAGAGGTCATCTTCTATGGAAAGTATTTTTTAAGGATCTGCCCATTAATAGGTAAAGATTCTTTTTTCCCTACTAAATCTTGCAACATGAAAGTGGATGGACCTATGATTTCAACAATTTGGAATGGGACAAGCCACATTCGTTGGAATTTAGAATGTTTGCATTTCTCCTCATTAGCCTTATCCCATTTCAAAACTAAATCTCCAATTTGAAAATCCTTCCTAGATACCATGCTTGAATCAAAGGAAGCCTTTACTAATGCTTGATTATGAGCGTGTGTGATTTTAGGCTATTCTAGTTGTTCTTCTAGCTTAAGAATCTGCAATTGTCTTAGTTGTAAAGATGAAGCTGATGTTTCATCTATAAATTGAACAAAGGCCAAAGAAGGAATTGCTAGATGAGTTGGGAGAAATAATTCTTTTCCATAAACTAAATTAAAGGGAGAAGTGCCAATGGAAGCCTTTTGGGTTATTCGGTCTGCCCATAAAGCATACATCAAATATTTGTGCCAATTTTTATGATTTTGATCAATGGTTAGTTTAGTGATTCTGATTAAGTTTTTATTTGTTGATTCAGCCAACCCGTTCCCTTGTGGGTATAAATTGGCAAAATATTTAAGCTTAAAACCTTTTTTAAGTGCAAATTCAGTCATAAAATTGCCAGAAAAATATGATGCATTATCAAACATTAAACCAGAAGGTAAACCAAACCTGGTCATTATGAACTGATCTATGAAATCAATGATATGCTCATCATTTGCTGTCTTGAGCAGCACTGCTTCTACCCATTTATTAAAATAATATGTAGTTGTAAGGATATACCTATGCTATTTAGAAGAGTGAGGAACAATATCACCTATTATATCCAATCCCCATTGATCAAAAGGTTGATCGATATTGACTAGTTGCAAAGGCAATGATGGTTTCTTTTGTCTTCTGGCAGTATTTTGACAAATTTGACATTTCCTTACATAGCTATGCACATCTTTAAATAGTGTAGGCCAATAGTATCCTGCGTGCAAAATTTTATGTGTTGTAGCATCTCCCGCATAATGTCCACCTGCTGATCCATCATGGAGTTCATGCAGTATCTTTTCAGCTTCAGATTTCTCAAGACATCGAAGGAGAACAGAATCATAATTCATCCTAAAAAGTACATCATTTACAAGTTGATACTACTTAGCCTTCAATCTTGAAGCTCTTTTCTTTCTATAATCCAGATTTGAAGGAGCATATCCGTTCTTTAGATAAAATATGATATCAACATATCTCGATTCAATATCGTTTAGGCTTACCTCATACATTTGTACCTCTTGATTTGAAGATGATATTTCAGAAATAAGCGATGCTCCAACCAACATCTTGCAAAAGCCTTGACCTTTTACAATATTCGCTGGCCTGATCTCAGTGTCGTATTCTTGTAAGGCAGTGACCCAATTTGCTCTCTTTTCACCCACATCTTTCTGTACTAAGAGATTTCTTACCACTGGAAACAATACTATGATATTTGTATGGGTTTTAAGAAGAAAGGGTCTAAAATATTTGATCACTTTGAAAACAGAATAAGCTTGTTTCTCAACGTCAGAATAATTTAATTTAGCCCCTTGCAGATTTGAACTAAAAAAGGCAATTGGGGCTTCTGCCTTATCTTGACTGGCTTGAGTGAATATTGCAACATATGAATTATTAGAGGCAAATGTGTACAAAATAAAAGGATCGGAAAAAATTGGAGTTGCTAGGGATGGGGCATTAATAATCGCTTGCTTAATCAGATTAAACGCTTCATATTCTTCTTAGACCCATTTGAAAAGTGAATTCTTTTTTATCATTGCTTGTAATGGTGACACAATTCTTGAGAAGTCTGGAACAAATATTTTGACAAAATTAATATGGCCAAGGAAAGATTGCATGGTTTTTTTATTATGTGGCAAGGATATTTCAGAAATTTCAGAAATTCTATTGGGATCAATATGGATTCCAGACTTTGACACTATAAATCCAAGAAGCTTTCCTTCACTTAATGCAAAAAAAGACTTTTTTGGGTTAAGTGAAATCCCATACCTTTGGCAATGTTGGAAGATTTGCTTTAAGTCTCTAAGGTGATTACCACATATTTAGAATATATTGTTATTCCATCCAAGTAAATCACCACTGATTTGTTTACTAATCCCTTAAATTCGATATGCATGGCTCTTTGAAATGTGGCGCCAGAGTTAATCAAACCAAATGACATCTTTTGATATGCATAAGTACCCCATTTGGTTCTAAATGTGGTTTTTAGCTGATCGTCAGGATGGACCAGGACCTGGTTGTAGCTAGAGAAATCATCTAAAAAGGACATTAATTCGATCCTATGACCGCTTTCAATATTTGTTCCATAGGAGGCAGGGGAAATTATCCTTTTGACAAGCTTTTTTAAGATTTCGAAAGTCAATACAAATCCTAATATCTTCGTTTTTCTTTCTAATTGGGACCATATTGGAAACCCACCTAGAATGTCAAATGGGAAAAATAAAAATAATTTTGGCTTTCAATAATTTATTAAGCTCGGAATTATTCTAACTTTTGAAATTAGGATAGATTTTTCTTAGCTTTTGCTGGATAGGTTTTTCATCAGTTATCATTGGGATAATATGCTGAATAATCAAAGTGTCGTAAGTCTTAAGGTCATCATAGTTCCAGGCAAAGACGTTTTTGTATTGTTTCAGAAGTCGAACGTAGGCTAATTTTTCTTCTGGGGCTAGGCAAAGACCGAGGTTGATATTCTATGGCTTGGTATCCATTCCTAGATTTAATAATTCATAGTTTAGAGTTGAACTCTGAAGTTTTGAATTGGTAGATCTTTTAAAACGGTCTTTTAAATCATATAGGTCTTCCAACTTTACTACAGATTTTGGTATGGCATTATTAGTGCTCTCTTGTTGTAACTATTTTTCATGTTGGTCCTCATCAATTATCTGATTAGTGTAAGATCCTTATGATGTTAGTAAACTTACAATATTACAATCATCATTAAAAATTCTCTAGTTTGTAAAATTATCAGGGATGGAGGGCCTAAAGATCAATTTGATTGAGAATCTATCTAGGCTAAAGTATTCTGATGGAATGAGCTTGGAAGCTACATTATCTAGGAGGTCAGCACTTGTATTTTAGAGTCTGGAAATAGGTGAAATATTAAATGCTATAAAATGTTCAGTCAGATCTTGCACTAAAGATTGATAACGCTTCAAATGACCTGATACACAATGTATAGTATTTTGTACCTATTTAATAACAATCTCAGAGTCTTTAAAGACTTGTAGATATTTGATATCTAATCTGATTGCCTTGTATAGTCCTTGGACTAGAGCTTCATATTATGCAATATTGTTTGTACAATCGAATTTGAGTCTACATGTTAGTATAGTTTTGTTTCCCTCTAGACTGACTAATACACATCCTGCTCCTGCTCCATCATTAGACTTAGAATCATCAAAAACTAATTTCCAAAATAAATATTTATTTACAGGACTATCTATAAAATTAACACATTTAGAACTATCTGTTTGAGAAAAATTTTCCACTTGAGACAAAACAGAATGTTCTAAGTAAGGCGAAGTATGAGCATTAAAATTTCCTAAGAAAGAGTCAACAAAATAGTTGCCAATTATATTTGTGCTATATGCTACAGGTTCATTTTCTCTTTCCAAGTACGTCACTATGTTTTTTTGGTGTCTTTCTTGCTCAACCTTTATCTGATTTGGTTTACCATTGTAAGGGAGCCACATATGTGGCCAATCGGTCGCAAAGTATCCATGAAGCTTTTCAGACCAATCCCTACTAAGAATTAAACCATAAAATTTGAGAATGTCTGCAATTAGAATATCAATAACTTGCCATACCTTTGGATTAGATGACATCCTTATGGTAACTTGATTTAGTTCACCGATTACTTCAACTGCGATCGGTCTAGCTAAACTATGCGTACTACAGATTTTTGAGGTTGGATGTTTAACTTTGCACATATTGTTTTAGGTAAGATATTAAATGAAGCTCCTGAATCTACCAAACAATTATGCAAGTTTTTATTGAAAATTTCGTAAGTAAGAAGGAATGGGGGAGTATGGGATTTTGACCTACCTCCGATTAAGGCAATATCATTTGGATCAACTTTATTTGCCATATTAGTTGGAGGTTTTCCCATCTCATGAGAAGCTTGTGAGATTACAACGACGGGAAGAGGTGCAACAGGTACTGCATGTAACTCTTTCATAAGTATCTTTTGTTGATGTTTCAATTTGCTCAACTCATGAAAAGTAATGTTAGCCCTAGTCTTCTTCATATATTCAACGATATTATACTCCATGAGTTGAGGGATCTGATTGGACTGAGCTTGTTTGAGTTGCGTTTGGTGATGATTTCTTACCTGCGACTTTATCTTTAGATGTCGATCTTGCACTCTTCTATTCAGGACTAGGTTGTGGAGGATCGAGTTGATTTCTACTTCTTGTACTAACTAGTAATACCTCTTGATCCTCTTCGTCTGGAAGAATGAAGTCCCACATTCCCTGTACTTCTACAACTTCATCTTCATCAGTAGGTTCTTCGTTAGAAACTTCCTCTTCTTCTTCTTCTGATTCTGCATTTGTTATAGCATTGGGCAGCTTTGAATTAGTTGAAGGATTTTTTCTATAAGGCTTGTAGAATTTTTTCGAAGAAGTCTCTGCTAGTTGTTTCTTAATGTCAACCATTTCATTAGACATGATCTTTAAGACTTTCTACAATCCTTCTAAATCAAATGGGTCTTTTGATTGCTTTTTCTTAGGATCATCTTTAAAAAGTAACCTTCTTAGATTTTCTTTCATCGACAACATTTTCCTTTTCTAAAGCTAAGATACATTTATCTACCACTATCACTTCCTTCATTTTTTCTGCTAACGTTGCCTTGGCATCGCTGTCAACAAAGATAGCTATGTTTGATAGTAAAGTAGATATGTACCATTCACTTCTAACTTCTTCGCTAGGCTTGGAAGTCGTCGGAATTTTATTCAAAAGCTTATTGAAACGCAAGTTAAAATCTTTGATAGGTTCTCTTGATTCAGTATTTATATTCGATAGATCATTGATCTGTGTTGCTATAGATCTATCATCGCTGAACTTAGTCAAGAATTGCTCTTGGAAAATGTCCCAACTAGTGATGGATCCTAATGGTAATGAAAAATACCGCGATCTGGCTGCTCCTTGTAATGTGTAAGGAAAGAGTTAGATAACAACATCTTCATTAGTAACACCATTTAAATTTATTGATAACATAAGGTTGTTTATGTGTACTTCTGCTCGCATGTCTGCTTCAGGATTAAACTTAGGCAACCATTTTTCAGGATGGGTCGGTAACTGACTTAAGGGGTTAGGCATTAAGGTTGCCCCTGTGTGATTCCATGGGGATTGGGTCATCGTTGAACTACTAACAGAGGAAAGCACGGAAGAAGTCACTTATGGAAGGGATGAGGATGTTAAAGTTCAGTACTCTGATGGGCAACAATTTGAAGGGGAGGGGTGGATGGTTGACTTTGCAATGGAGAAGTTGGAATGGATGCTGATGATGAAAAGAGTCTCACTATTAGACACTTGAGGTGATTTACTTGCTCTTTTCCTTTTAGGTAGAGGTAATTCAGTTGGTTCAATACCAAACTTTTCACTCTGCAATCTGGTTAAGGGATGAGAAGGATTGTATTGCGAAGTCACACTACCTTGAGATATTTCAGACTTTTGTGGCGATATGGAAAATCCTTGAAGTTTATGAATCAAAGATTCAACTTCAGGAGGTTCAAAAGTAGAATTCTCTGAAATGTTTGGGTTTGTGGTAGTGGTTGTCATTTTCTTAACTTCTCGCTTAAGATTTAAAGATTTGGAATGGAATGGAGAAGTCGATGTTGGCATTATGTTTCTGGTATGGTTATATGTTACAAATGTTGTGCTTGATGGCAACACCCATGGCATGGCTCTCAATATGATGAGAATTAAGAAGTACGCAGGAGAAAAGTTCACGAAATTTTATGCAGAGAAGTTTATTTCATGTGGGAAAACTTACCTTTGGTCCATGGTAGTTAGTCCTTGGAATTTGAACCTATGGAGAAAAGTTTATTTCATGTGGGAAAACTTACCTTTGGTCCATGGTAGTTAGTCCTTTGGAATTTGAACCTATGGTTTTTGGACCATGGCATCTCGAAAGACGTGTTGATCCCAAATATTGAGTTGATGGTATTGGTTTGTTATGGTTTTGGCCCATGGTATTGTTTTATTTTATTAATATTATTGAGCCCCATGATCCATGATTTGAGGAAGAGCTTTCCTATATAAAGCAAAGGAGAT
>APFE030575124.1:321056-331829 GCA_000404065.3 Pinus taeda
AATATGCAGATTTGATATTTTATTTAAAAAATGGTCATGCTCCTCCTCATTTATCTTACAAAAGCAAAAGGGCCATCAAATTAAAAGCAAAGAGTTTTTCACTCATTGATGATGTGCTTTTCAAAAACAATTATGATTCTATCTTGCTGAGATGCCTTGAGAAAACTGAAGCCAAAAAGGTGTTGCAGGAGTTACATGATGGACCAGCAGGAGGACATTTTGGAGCTGACACAACAGCGCACAAGATTATTCATGCTGGATACTATTGGCCAACCCTTTTTAGAGACACCCATGAGTATGTAAGGAAATGTCTCAATTGCCAAACTGCTAGTGGAAGACAACGAAAATCAGCTTTCCCTCTACAACCAGTTAACATTGAACAACCATTTGATCAATGGGGATTGGATATCATCGGGGAAATCAATCCACCTTCTTCAAAGCAGCATAAGTACATTCTCACTGCTACCGACTACTTCACTAAGTGGGTGGAGGCAGTTCCTTTGAAGACAGCAAATTCTGAGGCAATCATTGAATTCATTGACCAATTCATTATTACCAGGTTTGGTGTTCCAACTGCTCTTGTATTTGATAATGCTTCTTATTTCTCAGGAAACTCTATGATTGATTTTGCTGTCAAAAGAGGATTTAAGTTAAAGTATTCTGCTAATTACTACCCTCAAGGTAATGGTTTGGCAGAGTCCACTAACAAAAATCTGATCAAAATTATCAAACGTACAATCGAACAAAATCATAGGAATTGGCATAAAACATTGGTCTTTGCATTATGGGCTGATAGGATAACTCAGAAGGCTTCCATAGGAACCTCTCCTTTCAATCTTGTATATGGGAAGGAAGCGATACTGCCTACAAATCTCGTTCTACCCTCTTTAGCCCTAGTGCAATTCATCGAACAAACTCCTTCCTCTTCGATTAAGCTCAGATACGATCAAATCCTCAAACTAGAAGAAGCGAGAGACAAGGCCAAGGATACCCATGCCAAGCATCAGCAAATCATCAAAGCAGCTTTTGATTCAGCCTCATCAGGGTCAAAACAATTCCAAGTTGGCGATTTAGTTCTGAAATGGGATAAAGCCTATGAGGACAAAGGTAAACACAACAAGTTCCAAAAGTTGTGGCTTTGACCATTTCAGATTTGTGAGAAATTAGGCCATTCAACCTTTCTATTGCAAGATTTAACAGGTGTGAGGGAGTCCCTCCCCGTAAATGGCCTAGTCCTTAAAAACTTCTTCAATTGAGAAGGTAACCCCTTCTCCCTTTACTTTCATAGGATTTCTTAGTTTGTAGGTTTTTAGAAAATAAAGTTTTTAAGGCATATTCTATTGGCCCTTCACTATATTTAAGTGGTTGTCTTATAGAAGTATCATGAGTACTTGTTTTCGAACAATAAAATTTTAACTAAAAAGGAATGCTTTTTGGGAAATTAGTTATCATTGTATCAAGAAATCACAGATTAAGTTTGATCAATTCCTCTTTAGAGCATGAAAGTAATCAGGGTCATTTCTGTTTTCAAATGGGTCCCAAATGGTCATTGATATTAGGAATAGAAGTCAATTCAATATCAGCATCTTTAACTCCCAACCTGTCATCCATCAATTCTCAAAGAAGTGATTGTCCACCCCATTCATTAAAGATGATGATTTTCCAGAGTATAATTCTAAAATATAAAGATATTAAAGATAAGAGGTCTTATCACAAGCCTACTTACCACGTTCATAGGGAAATAGCCTAGCTGACATTACCAATACTGCCCACCAAAATAGGGTAATGGCTTGAAATCTCAAGACGAGGAGTCTCATCACGATCTAGCTTGTTCAGTTAGACTACTACCAGTGAGTGGCATTGTCAATAGCTGGGCACCAAACCAGGACAATGGCTTTTTATCTTATAAAAGAATTCAGAAAAAAGGAAAATGAACAAAATATGAAAATATGTTTTAAATTCATTCTGATAATCACAATCATGATTGGATGGGACAATGGACAATCAAATGGTTAAAATGTATCCCTGTCAAGACTATAAACGTTTGCTGGCAGCAGAGGCTCTACCTATGACAGGCGAGTATACTATAAAAGCTGATTTGAAGAAACCTTCCTATTTCTACTATTTATAAACTAATCAAGGCTTATTTGAAACTTTAAATGTACCAATTCTAAAATTTTCGAAAGGAGGAAGTTATCAAAATTATTTCTGTAATATTCAGGATACATAGATGCCTAGTTATATCAGAACTTTCCTTGCAGTTGAAATTCTATTTCAAAAAAGTTTTAAAGTGTTTTTGATTTTTCCAGAGATAACTAGTTCTCCCAGTGAATCGCCAATTGTTGTACCTTGCAAACAACCCCCCATTTCATATTATTTTTATTTACAAAACCATTAAAATATGAAATGGGTCCCTCTTAAAATAAAATTGATGTCAAAACTCTTACTTTGTAAAAGTCTAGCAAATCAAAGGAGCGCTTTATAAACTTACCCTCAAAAGCCATATCCCTTTAAAAAAGTGGAAACAATCAAATATGTGTTTATCGCGATAAAGCAATCACAAGATCGCATATCGCAATAACATAAAGGACGCACTAAGCAATCAAAAGGTTTCCCCCCGACGCGATAAAGCTATCGGCGATATCGCAATCGTCAAAATCCATTGTGCACCACTAACGCGCCCCTCATTAAAACCCCGATGCGATAAAGCTATCGGCGATATCGCAATCGGAAATCCCCTTTGCACCGCAAGCATTGTACATATGCCTTTCGCCGATGCGATATCGCAATCGGTGATTGGCGGCTCCCCCTGTTAAACCTTAATGCGCATATGCCTTTCGCCGATGCGATATCGCAATCGGTGATCGGCAATATTCAAAGTATTGTTAAAACTACCCATGCGCCCCTGCCCGATGCGATGCGATAAGGCACAATTTTCAACGAAAAGCCGTTAAAGTGATTGGATAGCCCAATTTAATGACAATTAAGGCATAATCATCCCCGCTCGGCTGCTAGTACCCCCATTGCATGATTTAAAAGATCTTTCGGCAAAACATTGCACTAATGAGCATTTATAAGGTGGCAGGTCCTATACGGTCCCTTAATGAATCCATCCCCTCAAATCTGCCTATAGATCGTCTCTGCGCTGTTTTAATAAAAGCAAAGTATATCAACATCTTCTTTCTATTTTACTATCAACTATGAGTTTCATTGTTATTTCTGTGTTACGCCGAGACCACCTCCTTGAGCATAATACAGTTTCTCAAAGCGATACAGGCATAGTGGGTAAAAAGGCGAAGAAAGTTACAGGTGTTATCAATCCACCAGCTGCGCCACAAGTGGTAGTAAACAGTAAGAAGGGGCTGATATCCGATACGACGTGTGCGGGCCTTGCCAAAACAACTTGGCAAGGAACTTATGATTTGTTAGAGGCCGAGAAACCTGAGCAGGTGAGAGAACAAGCTACCGCAGATTCATCGAAAAAATCAGAGTGCACTCTCAAAGACTTGGCCGATTCTTTCCTCCATAGGATAGCGGCAAGGGAGAAAATGCTTCCATACACCGATGTTATCAAATGGGCAATTGAAGAAATTCATATCACAGACAGAACTTTCGTCGCAAAAGATGGAAGGATTTTTGGGTCCTTCAAGCCAAAAGATTTGAGGCAAATGTATCATTTGCCTACGCCAGAAAAAGTATACAATAGCGCATTTCTGGAGAAGTTCGCAAGTGAGAATGAAATTGAGTCTGAACCCATCAAAGATTGGAGGCAGAATCCAAATAAGCACAAGCATGAATCCTCCGGTAAGTACTCAGTCGACTCTTTGTGTTCTCCTTACTGCTATGCCGCTATAATGATGTGTAGATTATGGGGTTTGCATGATTCTGCCATTTTCACTATTGAAATGGTTCCCCTCATGGAGGTGGCAATCAAAAGTTGGATTATGGATTGGGCCACTATCCTTTCGGATAAGCTTGCCCTTGCTGTTAGTGAATTTAGGAATCAGACCAGAGTCAGTGAGAGGAAAATTCCTCCGTTCTACTACAACGCTTATATTTTAGACACCTTATGTTTTAATTCTGAATTCCCTATTCTTGGTTGGAGGTGGACCACACAGGACCCCTCGCCCATCCATATTTATCATCGTAAGATGTGGAAGTCATCCCATAAGAGTCACTTGTATCAAATTTGTAACGGTTTCATGGTTCCTGTCTACTACGCCATTTTTGATAAGCCTATTCCAAGGATCTCCTACCTAGCCTCTTTTGACTTGCCAGCAATGGGTAGTTGGTTTGGGGAAGAATATTTTACTTATGTTAGAGTCTATGGCAGCCAAGCTAATCCCCATGTCCTTCCCTTGTATGTCCCTGACAAACTGCTAGCCAGGGAAATTGCGTACCAAGTTACAGCTAAGAGTACCACACAGACTCTTAAGCTGGAGAAGAAAAGAGGCTGGCTTACCTTTCCTCTCAGATGTGGAGTCTTTACCCTGAATGATTTGAAACATGCAGAAAAAGAAGCTAACAAGATTCAAGCCCTAAATCTTCCTATAATTTCGAATAGAGCATATGATCCGAACCGATATGCATATGCCGCTCTCGAACATGCCAAATTATCAACATTTGAGCACAAAGAAGATATGTTCGATGATGTTTTTGCCTCAGCTGAATCAATTGGTCATGCTAAAGAGCTTGCTAGAACAAGTTATAATGACGAAGGGTTATCTGAGTTTAATAAGCTCAGGGAGCAGAGGTTGCAAACTCTGCCCCTGGACTTAATAATGCCAACCCAAGCGGCGTATTCAAGCGATCCTGGCCAACAACGAAAGAAAGAATCCCCTGCTACACTGAAAACCAAAACCAATGAGCAGGAGGAACAACAGAAGAAAAACCAACAGGAAAAGCTGAGGAAAGAGCAGGCAAAGCGTTTAAAGAAAGAAAAAGAAGAACTCTTAAAAAGAGAGCAAGTAGAGCGCTTGAGAAAGGAAGAGGAAGATAGACAGAGAAAGGAGCAGGAAGACAACCAACGAAAGAAGCAGGCAGAGATGCGGAAGAAGGAACAGGAGCAGCAAGAGAAGGAGAAACAAGAACAACTGCTAAAGGAATCCCAGTCCAAACAAAATACCATCGATACTAATAAGGGTGTTGTCACAGACCCTGAGCTGCAAAAGGAATGGCAGCATTTTAGTACCATTATCGGTGGAGGAAAGGATTCACAGAATACTGAGACTCCTAAAAGCAACAGCATACAGAAGGAAAGCTCATCTCAGGCTTTGAGCACAGCCACCGGCCCACCCAAAACTATGAACGTGGAAATAATTCCAAAAGGTCCTAGCGACCAAATCACTCTCCAAGTAGAAGACATTCCTCCGTTGAACGTCTTCTACAGCCCTAAGCATAGAGCCGTAGTAAAGCGATCGAGAAAGAGATAGAGGCTTGATCAACCTTCCCTCTTTCCCGAGCAATCACTCATGGGCAATGTAGTCTGGAGGGAGAAACTCGATCCCTCTGATGATCTGACCAAGCTGTCACAATATGCCGGAGATTATTCAGCTGCCACCATCGATAAGGCATCAGAGGTAAGTCTTTTGCTAAAGACTAAAGACCGGGAGATTTCCACGTTGTAGGCAGAATTAACGAATATTAGACAAAGGGCAATACAAGCCGAGGGCGAATTAGCAGAACAACGACAACAGGCAGTACATACAAGTGAACAGCTAGCGGAACAACAGAAAATAAATGGCCAATTGATGCAGCAATGGGAGGAGGAAAAACAGAGGATCAACCAGGTAGCCATCCAGAGACAAAATGAGTTGACAAAGGCATTGGAGCAACTAAAAACAGAAAATGAGCAATCTTTGAAGGCTAAAGATGAGCATATCGCTCAAATTACAGCACAGTTAGAGGCTACCAAGGGAGATGCGTAGATAAAAGAATTCAAAAAGGAGGTGATGTTAATCAACAAGGCGCTTACAGCGCAAGTTAAACTCTTGGCGCAATCCCTTTCTCAAGCGGAACCACTCTGTGAGTTAGCTACAACTGTAAATGAGCAGGTAGAAAAGGCTAGAGATGACTACAATCAAGCCGAAGAAGATATCACAACCTACCTTGAATGGCAAGATTAAAAGTCAGGAAAGGAATCCAATTTCCCTAGGATACTCGAGGTCCATAAAAAATATTTTTTACAGAATGGCAGACACAGGTATTAAAGGCAGAAAGGGCAGCATCGAGATGTGCATTAACTGCTGGTAATTTGGTTGATCTAGTAAATAATACTCTCTATCTGGCCAATATAATTTCCCAATGCACGCCCGGGAAGATTACTACAGAAAACACATTGGAACAAACATGTTACCCTGATTTAGAGAGCAAAGCAAGGTCAATTACCGGGGTTGACACTTTAAACATAGAAGCATATTGGCGGTTCCTAATCAAGCCGCATGAACAACGATCTGCTCTCAAATGCTTAACCGATGTCGTTCAATGCATGATCCCCGATATCCAAGACTCCACCTATGCAGCCCAGCTCACTTCCCGCTCAACAAACCTCCTGAAGTTGAGCCAATGCTCGCCATCAACCAACTCAGATTCAAAGGGAAGCAGCCGACAGAGTGATTCATCCTCCAGCTCCTTGGATTGCCAGCAAAAATAGCAACAAGAATTTATTGACATCAGCTTAGTTAGCTTTTCTGTTTTGTAGATATTTAGATTAGCATAGTATTTATAGACCCTTTCATGCATTTAGAAAGGGTCGTAAAATTTTGTATAAGACTTAACAGACTGAAGTTTGCACTACTGTGCTTCAGCCTCTATTCTTTTATGAAACTCGACCACTCGCTTTTAATTTAACGGAGAAATTTCTTGATTCAATTGTGCACTACTGTCATTGATTTGAGGAATGTTTATGCGTTGGAGCAGAAGCTATACATAGCGATTCATATCGGGAGTGGCTTACTATTCAAATGGTATTTCTATCTTTTGTTTGAATTCATTCTTTGTATGTGATTTCGCTGTGTAATTATTCCTGCTATCGTTAATTGTATGCATGCGCAACAACAGGAAATCTTACTCATGCCACTATTGGATGTTTAGATGATATGCCTTATTTTTTAATCATGTATGCGTTAATGGTATGAATGCATATAGTGTAGTAGTATCGCTTTAATTGCTGCGCCTAACTATTTAGGTACAACAATCTTGAATGATTTAATATCTATGTCTTGAGAATGCAGTCATCTATATAATTGTATTTTTGATATAGAACATCAAAAGCTACGCTTTAGAAGTTCAAATAGATTCCCGGGATAGTTTAATTTACTTATATTTCTGTCAATAGTTTTAGTCATCCACCTATCGCTATTGTTATCTACGAAGTATTCATTCATCCCATTTATCTATTTCTGGGAAACTGGTCCCATTATCCCCAGTCGGAGCCACTATCCCAAACGGAAAAGGAGCTGTACTAAGGTCCGGACCGGGTGGTTTCCCCAATGTTGTTGCAGCGATTTTCGAGGCATCAACAAGAGGGTACTCAAGATTTTTAAAAACTTACCACAGGGTTAAGAAGGAATTTTTTCGGGATGGCCTTAAATCGGATATTAAAAATTTTGTGGTGGAATTTTTGGTTTGCCAACAAAAGAAAGTTGAAACAATTAAGACCCCTGGTCTATTACAACCCTTATCCATTCCAAGCCAACGTTGGGAGGAGGTTTCAATGGATTTTATCACAGGTTTACCCAAGTCTGAGTGAAAGAGTGTCATCATGGTGGTAGTTGACAGACTTACCAAGTATGCACATGTTTGTGCATTATCACATCCATTTAAAGCTAGTACAGTTTAGTTTCTACTGCATTTATGGAAACAATTCAAAAGCTACATGGAAACCCAAAGATTATTGTAAGTGACAGAGATCCCATTTTCACTGGAAATTTTAGGACAGAATTATTTTCTTGTCTTGGTACTCAGTTAGCTCATAGCTCATCTTATCATCCTCAATCTGATGGGCAAACTGAGATAGTAAACAAATGTTTGGAAGGATATCTTCATTTCTTTGTATCTGATAAATAGAAACAATGGGTCAAATTGTTGCCTCTGGCTGAATGGTGGTATAACACTTCCTTCCATACAACAACAAAAATGACCCCATTTATGGCACTTTATGGGTATCAACCACCATCCATCACATCATATTTAAGAGAAAATTCTAAGGTTCAGGCAGTGGAACATCGCATCGAACATCAATAACAAGTCCTCCAACTCTTAAAGGATAACCTCGTGTTGGCACAGAATAGAATGGAGCAACAGGCAGATCAACATCGTAGTGAAAGAAGTTTTGATGTAGGTGATTTGGTATTCCTACGGCTACAACCATATAAGAAAATGTCCCTTAAGCAAGCTAAGAAGGATAATAAATTATCACCAAAGTAATATGGTCCATACAAGGTGTTGCAAAAGATTGGTACTATGGCATATAAATTGGAGCTTCCTGCAGCTTCTCGATTGCACCCATTTTTCCATGCTTCATGTTTAAAGAAGGTTATAGGCGACAAGCTCCTAGTTCAAACAATATTTCCAGAACTTGATGAGGAAGGAAGAATTATATTGGAACCAGAAGAAGTCATAGAAACAAGATCTCGACATCTACGAAATCGATCAATTTCAGAGTATCTTATCAAGTGGAAGAACTTATCTGCGGATGATTCCACATGGGAGGATGAGAATTTTATACAGAAGCATCCAGAACTACTCAAGCATTGAGGACAACAATTTTTTTGAAGGAGAGGGGCATGTTGGGTCCCTATAATACTAGTGATTACCCCATTACTATTGTAGTTGTACCCCTTATTAATATTGTTGTGCACCTATTGTCTCCATATTGTTATAACTAGCCCCATAGAATCCCTCTATTATTATTTTTGTGGCCTTATATTATTATTTTTAGGTCGGCTGGGTTATATTGTGACTCCTTAGGCTCCTATATATAGAAAGGAGGTTTCATCATTTGAATCATCCAAGAATTGTTCATTTATGTAATGTAAAGGAGGTTTCCCCCTCGAAGAGGCTGAATTCTAAGGCATTGATCTATCTTTTCTATCTTTTCTTGAGCTGGTTTCATAACAGTATGAGGAGAAGAAAAGTAATCCATTGGATGATCTAAGTCCCAGTGCACATGAATTTCAAGATCCTTATGAGTTCCAGAGTTAGTTTGTGTCATGAAGTTTTCAGTTTTTAGTCATGCATTTTAGTTTGAGTTTTTCTTTACTTCATGCCCAATGGACAAGGCTACTAGGTCTATGGTGTTCTTGGCACCTCCAAAGAGCTACCATCCCCAATGGAGCCAATTTTAGTGTTATTATTTGAATCCTTCCACTAGTGATCAAACATGCTCTTGCAAAGTGGTCTTAGGGTGTCAAAGTCAAATTTTGTCATTTTAGTGAGTCTTCAAGTAAAATTTGGTCACTAGGTATTAGGTCTAGGATTTGTTTTCACTCCTTTCAAAGTTTTCCAATTGTCGGTCCATGTCACCATTCGACTGAGTGTACCATCATTCACAAAGTTGTCATCATTATTTCCGGTTCAAATGGGTCATTTTACACCTTGTTCGTGCTTCAGTTGTACTTGGGTAAGGCTCATTTCCCTCTCCTAGGGTTTTGAAGGCAATTTTTCTTTGATGGTCAAATAATCAACAAAACTTGTATCCTAATGCTCATACACCTTCCCCTATCCTTAATATACCTTCTTAAGCACTTCCCATCACTGATATCCCTCAAGTTCGTCATTTTCCTACAAACCGTAGCTTATTGCTACAATTTGACAATTTGCTAAGCTAGGCCTATGTTTTGCCCTTTTGGATCCCTTCCCCTCACTCAATATTTGAAATTCCACTTTCCCCTACTTCCTAACATCCCTCTCTATTTTTCAAAATTTTCTCAAGAATTTAGAAGCCCCTTATCCCCTTCATTTCCCTTCATTTCTACAAATCCCCTGTTCTACATATTGGGATAGGTTTTATTAAAATGATGTTTTTGAGAAATAGAAGATGAATTCGACCAAAGTGAGAGATGGTTTTGTCCATCATTGACCCAAGAAGAAAAACGAGTTTCAGTTTTTACATAGTTTTCATGGTTTGGGAGAAATGTCAAAAACATCATTTGCCTCAGGAGGGTTGATGCACCTCTGGGGTGACCTTGGTAGAATCAATTTTTCTCCTAGATGGAATGATCAAATGACTTTCTTGATGAGTCAACTAATAACTAGACACAAAAACATTTCAAATGAGCTATCATAAGCTCAATTTGGAGTTGAGGAAGACCTTAAAACGTTAACTGCAACAACACTATGCATTTTGGCAGCCTCATTTTGCACATTTTGACTAGTATTGGGAGATTGGACTTTTGACAGGGAAAATGAACTCAAAATTAAGAAATTCGAGATGTTTTGGAAATTAGATTCAACAAGATTTCACACTAGCTATCACACACCCAATTGGGACATCAGGAAGGTTATCAAAAGTGAGTTTTAAGTGGTGTTGCGCTTTGAAATTGGCGTTGCGCACCTAGCAACATTTCCCTGTGCAATTTTACAGAGTGTTATAGACATTTATGGGCACTTCAACTCCAATCATAAATGTCCATAAACTGAGGGCTCCTAATGATCCAGGTGGATGTTGGTGGCCAGCCACCTATCCCATTTGGACCCCCACAACTGTCTCTTTCAGTTTTTCAGTTTCCGTAATTGTAGCACAATTTACTATTTTTAGCAGTTTTTTCGGGT
>APFE030575124.1:341383-374911 GCA_000404065.3 Pinus taeda
TAGTACCTTGAGGGTCATTGTCATTATTGGTGATTCCTCTCGCGCCTGTTAACATCTTACATCATTGGCTGGTAATCAGGCGATGTCTTTCCATGTTCGACTCCAGAACATTGTTCAGATGGATCAAATTGTACTCCGAGTGAAGATTGAATGATTTTTGAAGACCCTAGATCTAGTTTCATCCATCTGGGTTGCGATATATTCAGGAATATAAAAACATCAAGTGTACATCATTGCCTAATAGATGATCATCCAATCAATCTGCCACACAGACAATTGTCTGTCCTATGTACATGAAAATGAATTTATAAAGTTGAGCATGGGAATGCCCGCCTCAGCTAGATCATGAAGAAATGTTGACAAAAGAATGTATTGTATTGTATCTTATTACAAGTTCCCCCAGCTCAAAAAAACTTCTGATCCTCATAGTAAATCATTTCACCCGACATCAAAAAGATTAACAACCTCATGCTTTAGGGGGCAACTGTTATAGACATTTTTGGGCACTTCAAACCCAATCATAAATGTCGATAAACTGAGGGCTCCTAAGTCCCTAAAAGTGTTGCTTCACTTCCTAAAGGAACAAGGTCAGCTAATTACATCATCTCCCAGAAGTTCTCCACTAAAAACTGCTCATAAATGGTCAAAACTGGACCATACTAAAACCCCAGTGTAGAGGGTGCGATGGATATCACCTTCCCAGTGTACAGGGTGCGATGCATACAGAATGGCCCCTCTATAGGGTGCGATGGTTGGGAATGGACAAATGGTAGGGACAAATTGCGAGGTGGAAGATCATGGAATCTTCCAGAAACTTCCCCTCTGACACATGCCTCTCTGTTTTCAACCAGGGATGAGTAAGAGATCACCATTCTCCAAGTGGAAGCAGGAACTATCAGAGCGAAGACACTAATCAAGACCCCAAAAGATGACTAACCTCTCTACAATCATCTATATATGGATCCCTCATCACAAAGATCCAGAGGCTAGAATCTTGTATCTTGTAGAGAAGTGCTGTTGGTTTTTTGGTGTATATTCATAGTGTTGGGTGATCTAAGCTTTACTTGAGGTGAAGAAGGGCTTTCTTGCTAGAGGATGATGCTGGTTCAGAACATATGGTTGTAATCCTCTCACTACTTTTCATCTTAATAAAGCTATTCAAGTTTTCCTCCATATTCTTGTATGTTTGCTTATATATGCATTTGTATGGTTAACACATATCTGATCCTGTGTTATTTATGAATATAGATCTTTGTTCTTCGATAGTAGTATGTTGCGGTGATTCCACAGGTGCTCTTTGAAGCTAGGCAGACGAAGAAGAAGTGGCAAAGCTCTATCAAGAAGGAGAGGAATAAAACAAGGAGATCAGACGCAAGACTAAGGTTGGTCTCTTTGGTTCCACTCTCATCTATTTTCATAAAGGAAAACGAAAGTAGACTTTACTTGTTTGTTTCTAAGATAGCCACCAATCTTAGTGGGAATAGCAGCGTCTGAGTGGACACTATTCCCGGTAATGCACAAGCACTGTGCTTTCAGGGTGGCGTTGCACACCTATGTGAGGTGCTACACTTTTGCCCAGTAGAGCCTCAAATCACCTAAAAACATCTAATTTGCTTGGCTCTTCATGATTGCAAGTAATTACATGTTCTTAGCCTTGTTTTTGGGTTGCTAAATTTGGTTTATAAGCATCATTGGTCATGTAACCTTGAAACCCTAATTTCTCACTAATTCTACCTAAACCCTAGTTCTTTCCTACTCCTCTTAAAACCCAGTCCTAAGTCATAAAATCATCCTATCCCTTTTCCCTTTTTCCAATTTCTCTATTACATTCTCTCCCAAGGAGACAAGACCTACTGAGGTGCCTAAGACCTACATGACATATCAAAGGGGCACTAGGAGATTATTTGTAGCAGCTAGACAAAGGAAAAGGAGAGGTCAAAGAGGAGGATCCTCATGATGAGATTAAGAGAGAGTTTGAGCTTGTCCGTCATGAGGAGCAAAAGCATCATCACACTCATCATGGAGTGGAAGTCATTGACCTGGAGAACTTAGATGAGGCTTCAGAGAAAAATTTTCTCTTGTTAGAGAAGGATGATCATATTCAAATGTTGATGGACACTCTCTCAAAGGAAAAAAAATTCATTACTCATTTGAAACAAGAAAACAAGCAACTAAATGACAAACAAGATCTCATGGAGCTTCAAATGCTCAAATTGAAGAGGCAAAGTGACAACGAGCATCATGTCACTTTGATTCCAGTTGAATAAGAGATTGAGCATGATAGGGAAACTTGGCTTGAAAGAGTCAATTTTCATTTGGAGAAGTTGCTACAGAGGGCTAACAGTGACAACCAAATGATAAGTCATATGACCTATCATTACAGGACACGGAACAATTTTTGCAATATGAGAATGAAGAAGATGAAATCTAGGTTGAGGAGAGCCTTAGAGGGCAAGAAAGAGCAAGATAGACTCAAAATATTGGCTGATACCTTGATGGTGGTGCCTTGTGCCAAATTTGGGCAAATTTTGGAAAGTTTTGGCATTTTTCAAATTTTTTATTTTCCAACACAGAAAATTGGCCCAAAAGCGCATCACCATCGGCACTATGATTTTCCTTGGACTATTTTTGGAGGAAAATTTTACATTTTTGGATTCATCATGATGAGAGAATTAATCCTAGAAAATTTCAAAATATTTGGTGCAAAACTGGCCCACCAAAAGGTCCAAAAACTATCAAAAAGTGACATTTATGCCTCTTTTTGGACACACAAAAGTTGCCTTGGGAGATTCAAGTTTTGAGGGGGGGAATAACCTCAAAATTCCGAAATTCAAGATGTTCCAAAAACTATACTCAAAGAACTTTCAAATGAGATATCTTGGGCTCAGTTTGGCTAAGGGGAAGGCCTCCAAAAGTGGGTGGAGAGCAGCGCTCTGCTTTTGGCTAATGGCACTGCGCTTTTGGCCAGTTTACTAGAAAAATCAAATTTCACTTGTTTCCTCTGAAAATTCACTTTCACTCTCCTCATGGATGATTTTGATGATGTAATTAATGATATGGTATGTAATTATGATGGTAAAATAGTGTTATAGGGTATATTCATTAGTTAGAGGTGGTTTTGAGGCTAATGAATTAATTTCCATGCTTATAGAGGCAAGTAGTTTGACTGTCTATATTCCTGGTCCATGTTTGGAAATGGTTGTAACAACCCGTATTCTCATGGATTCGACCCCTGATGGTTAGGATGAGTAGTTTTGATGCCTATATCAAGTGTTTTATTAGTCATTTGTTGAGGTTGGATATTCTTGGATGCTCTGAACTATATTGTACATCATTGTAAGGAGTTTGGCAAGGAAATTAATAGGAGTTGCAGCTATTTTTATGGGATAATTGTGGTATGGTGTTTTTACATAGTTCTTCTTTTTCATCAATTGTTTACATGCTTTATGTATGCCATCATCTACTTCACTGCGTATGATTGAATGATGTTAATATGGATAGGTAGAATTCATTGTTTACAGTGCTTTACCTTGGGAAATCTTTCAGTATTTTATGTTTTCTGTAGTTTGAGAAGGATACATGATTGATCCATGCCCTCCTCAGCTCCTCACCAGTCTTAGACACTTCACCTCACTTAATTTCAAGTGCTAAAGCCTATACCTACCTTGCCCCATAGAACACCCTGCATTCTGACATAATTTCCCAGACCCAAAATTGCCTAGCTCCATCTGATCTAGCACAAAAACCTACAAATCAATCAAAATCCTTTGAGATACTATACTTATCCTAAAATCCCTATTTGATCTAGTCATTTTGACTGAGATCCGTAAAGGAGAGATCCCTCTCCCAACCTAGTAGGGCTAGCTACCAGGTTAAGCATGGTTTGTGGTTACCCTAGAATTACTTTAATTCAGCCTTAGGTCAATCTAGGCTCTAACACTCTCGATAATTGTGTAAATGTTTATGCTATTAGCTTAATGTTCCTTGATCTATTAAGTAGTTTATGTTTGATGTATGCTATATACGCTCTTGTATCTTGCATAGTACTTTGATCTTCCTTGAAGGTACGTGGACATGAAGAACAACTAAGGAGTGAGGCTTGGAGTGAAAGATTTAAAGCCATCTCTAAGGATCGAGTGATTAGCATCAGAGCGAGGTAGGTTTATCCTTCTCTCTACATTTGTTAAATATAAGCTAGGAAAGTGTATGTTAGATTGTTTAGTTTGTTGCTAGACCCAGTCATTGGGATAGAGGGATCACTTCTATCTGCAGAGGCGATTTGCCTTCAGAACATAGTGTCTTCTCTCTCTGACGAATCCGACATGATAGATTTGTTCATATAATTATAAATAATCTAGGGTACCTACAATTTACCACCTTTATTGATTTTAATGTTGCTAGGATGAAGTTGGTCTCATATACCTTTCCTAAACTTGATATGCATTTTTCTAAGAAATCATTCAATACCCAATTTAATATAAGAGTAGTACTAAATTAAGTACAGAACCTATGAAATTTCTCATCGAATATGGAAACTATGAAAAATTATGACTGAACTAAAAATTAAATAAAAAACTTCCTTGAAATTTCATGTATCCCAACTGTAGAAATTATGGCTAGAATATTACTTCTAGTTGCTGTAGAATAATATGTTGCCATAATTCCATGGATTTTGACCAGGCATGGAATGATCACTTCCTAGAGCATTTCAATTTTTGGGATTCTAAAATGCGTAGAATAAGACTCCAAAGGGGATTTATTTTCCATACATATTCTGTTGAGGCCAAAAAATAATAATTCTGTACATAATGGATTCCTAGCTACTGCTTCCTCATAAATTTGAGCCTGAGTCAGCCAATGTTTGGGGTATTCATTTTTAGAGAGTATAAAAAATCCAAAGTAGACTCCAGGGAGTTTATTTTCTGTACTTATTTTGTTGAGCCTGGAAAAGAATAATTTTGTACCCAACATATCCCTAACTACTACTGTCCCATTAATATTTATGAGTCTGGGTTAGTCAATGCTTCAAAAATTCAATTTTAGGAAGTCTAAAATATTCACAGTAAACTCCAGATTGTCCTTTTCCATAAATAATCTGTCAATTTTGGATAAAGGAACAAACTTACCCTTGACATATTTCCTCTTTATTCTATGTGAATTGTGGAGGAAAAAAAAAGGTCAGTTCACTGTTATTTCTACTATATATATAATAAAAATAAAATCAATTGGAAGAACCAAAAGGGGTTGGGTCCCCCTTTTGAACCAAATCCATTTCTGAATCCTACATCACATTATCCAAAAAATCTTGGTGAGAGGGTGGACGGTGGTAGATTTTCAATCTGTGGCCATTAACCATAAATGAGGTATGATCATCATCGATGGTTTTTATCTTGATTGAGCCATTATAAAAAACGTCCTCTTGTTCATAGGGTCCCAATCATCTAGTTGAAAATTTCCATTTGAAATGTTTTAATTTTCTATCATATAGTAGTGCTCAATCTCTTGATTGAAAGATCTTTTTTCTTGATGTACTTATCATGGCACCGAGCTTTCTGATCTTGTACTAACATGGTACATTGAAAGGCATCTTGTTTGATTTCATCAAGTTCATTTAGTTGAAGTGTTCTTTGCTTTTTGGCCTCATTTAGATCAATTCCTATTTGAGTAGCAATTCATAATGTTTTTACCTAAAACTTGATGGGAAGTAACACCTAATTCCCATATAATAACTCATAAGGAGTATGTCTTTTCACAATCCTCCATGTTAACCGATAATCCCATAATGCTTCGGGAAATTTGTTAGCCCAGTCACCATGGTGAAGCTGATTTTTCCCGATGAGGATGGACTCCAAGACTTTATTGGTATATTCAACCTATCTGTTTACTTGAGGGTGGAATGGAGTAGATTTCCAATGCTTAATCTGATATTGTTCAGTAATAGCCTTCACTAGTTTGGAAGTAAATTGTGTCCCCTGATTGATGAAAATCTCTCTAAGTACTCCAAACTGAGGGAAGATGTCTTCAAAGAGGAAATCTACAACAAACTTCTCAGTGGTAGAATATAAAGCCTTATCTTCCACCCACTTTGTCATGTAATCAATACAAAATAATATGTATCTCTTCTTCTTGGACATGGGAGAAATGGGCCCCACAAAATCCAATTCCCACTTTTCAAAAGGTTTTATTGATATCTAAGTTTGAAGAGGCATTTCATTAGTTGGAACATGCTTCTATATTCTTTGGTAGGCATCAAAACTAGAAAAAAACTTTTTAGCATCTTTGAAAAGAGTGGGCTAGTAATATCCTGCATGTAGGACCTTATAAGATATTCTTCTATTTGAAAAATGGCCACCATAGGATTCACTATGGCAAGCTCTCAAGACACGTACATTTCATCTTCCCACACATATCTTCTCATGATTAAATCAAGCCTTGTGTGATACAAGTCCCCCTCTATCCAAGAGTAGTTGCCACTTCATTGCACAATATTATGCTTTTCCTTGGTGGATAGATTTTTTGGCAACCTACCTGATACTAGCTAGTTAGTCAAATTAGGAAACTAAGGAGTATATGTTGAAGGAACAAATAAATTCTCATCTGGAAAATCATCCAGAACTAGTACTGAAGCTATGTCTCGTGCAATATTCATTCGAGACAAGAAATCTACAGCCGTATTATCTCATCTAGGCCTGTCAATCACAGTGATATTAAATTACTGAAGTAAGAGTAACAATGTAGTAATGATTCCATTATTAGTTGGTTTATTCATAAGGAACCTAATAACAAAGTGATATGAATGGACAAAAATTTCATAAGAAGTAATATAATGCCTAAATTTGTTGATAGTCTGGATTATTGCTAGTAATTATTTTTCAGTAACTATGTAATTTAATTATGAAGGTGATACATTTTTTATAACAAAATAAATAACATAAGGAATGTGATTCTCCCTTTGTCCTAAAAAAACTCCAAGGGTTGTGTCCAATGCATCAGTAAAAATGTGCAGAGGGAGAGATCAATTAGTCCTCTCAACACTGGGGCAGTAGAAAATTTATCCTTTAGTTCCTTAAAATCATTTTGACTGTCAGTATTCGATAGAAAATCAACATATTTGGTAAGAAATTTAAAAATAGGTACTGCAATTTTAGTGAATTTTTCAATAAATATCCTATAGTACCCTGCATGTTCCTAAAAGCTTCTTACCTCCTTTTGTGATGTTGAGACTGAAATGTGTGATATTACCTTAATTTTTGCAGGGTCAAGTTTTATCCCTTCTTGTGACACATGGTGTCCCAAAACAATTCCCTTAGTTTGCATAATTTTACATTTGATGTTACTCAGGGAAAAATGAGCTCTTGACAACAAATCAACACAATTTCCAAGATCTTTAGAGCTTGCTGGGAATTATCACCATACAATGTGAAGTCGTCCATATAGAATTCCACATAGTCATGTATAATATCAACAAAAATAGCTAAGACAACTCTCTGAAAGGTAGCTGGAGCATTGCACAGGCCAAAAGGAATAACTCAGTAAGTGTTGGTTAATTATATATTACAGAGAAATGGAACACATAAAATATTGTAGAAATATAAACACAGAAAACTCATAAAACAAGAGAGACACAGGTATATGTGGTTCACCTAATTTGGGCTATGTCCATGGAGAAATAGCCATCCCTTCCTTTATATTATCCAACAAAATGAAGAGATACAACCTACAGTAGATCCGTTGTAATTCCCTCTTCCCTCTCACACAATCTCCTTTTTCTTTCTTTCTTAGAATACACATCTACATAGCTGCAATACAATTCCCTCATATATAGTGAGGGGTTGTATTCTAGGGAAAAAAGCCCTAAATTAAACATAACTTCTATTGTCAGAATTCCGCCTAATGAAAAAACCAGTTTGACTATGAAATTACAACATTTTAGAAGGCAATTTTACATCTATTTTTAGCTTTGGGGGTGCTACCTCCGATCCCTCGCCGGGGGGGGGGGCTCTAAAGAATCATCGTCGCACCCCACTGGACCCCCTTGGCGACACGCATAAATTGGTAGCGTTGCCACCACCTTATGAACTGGGTCCAATGCGGCGATACCTCTGAATAAAGAAGATAAGCAGCTCCACACCCAATAGTAAGCATAGGTTCCCCAGGGACATGTAAGAGTAGTCTTCTCTTGGTATTCTAGGGCTATTTGAATATTATTATAGCTGTTGTAGCCATCCAAGAAAGAGAAGTACTTTTTCCTTGACAATGTATCAAGCACTTGATTAGTAAAAGGCAAAGGAAAGTAATCCCGCAAGGTAGATCTGTTCAACTCTCTGTAGTCAACAAAAATTCACCATTTCCCATTTTTCTTGGGAACTATGACCAAGGGATATATTCATTTACTATCAGAGATTGGATATATAAAATTTGCACTTAAAAGTTTTTGCAACTCATCTTTGACAATTTCTTTGAAAGCTGGATTCATTCATCTTTGTGGCTTCCTATTAGGCCTAATTTCATTATTTTTGTAAATGTGGTGGGTACAAGTATCAAGATGGATCCCTTTCATATATAAATAATCCCAAGTAAATTCTCCAGACTGTTTTTGTATAACGTCTATTACCTGTTGTTTCTGTTTTGTACTTCATTCTGTACCCTACAACGTTTTTTTAGCACTGGTTTGAATAGGTTGAGCACTTGCTTCACTATTTTCTTCCAAGGCTTACATAGTAAATGATGCAAACACAACAGGGTGAGAAGTTTCCTGAAATTCACTCTTGAAAGCATGATGATAGCCACTAAAAGAAACAAGCTAATCTATGCAATTGATATTGGATAAAAATTGTTGCAAAACGTGTTCCTCAAACTATTCCTGAATTCCTCTTGATTGTTCCTCTTGATTGTTCTAGTCTTCTTTCCCATAGGGATTTTAGAACCAGAGAGGTACTTTAGCAGCTATTTGGGTAGGTGGAAAAATAGTTAATGTTTGAATTTGTGACCCATTGGAAATAGTCATTCCCCCTTTTCTGCGCCTAATAATAGCATCAACAGTGGCCAACCAAGGCCACCCTAAAACTATTGGATGCCTAGTTTTAGTAGTTTTTGGAGAAATTACAATGAAATCAATTGGGTGTTCCTAGGAAGCTATTGTTACCACTATGTCTTCTAGGAACCACACAGGTTTAACAATGGAATTATTTGCTAACTCCAACACAATGGGTGTAGGCCTTACTTCTTTTAATTGTAATAATGTCATATTGTCCATGGTCATTACATTGATGGTTACCCCCATGTCTACTAGAGTATTGGGCATAAAAGTTCCATTGATTTCTATGGTTACCATAGGGTTCCCTTGATCATCTTATTTTGGTGGTAATCTAGATATCATT
Source organism: Pinus taeda (assembly GCA_000404065.3). Lineage (NCBI taxonomy): Eukaryota > Viridiplantae > Streptophyta > Pinopsida > Pinales > Pinaceae > Pinus > Pinus taeda. The sequence continues at coordinate 350,764 of APFE030575124.1, forward strand.
TCTGATATCTGACTGATTACTTTAATACTCTAATTTTTCTTTTCTTTCTTCCTGGATTTTTTATGCAAATATCCCTAATGATCTTGGTATAAATAGGAATGTCTCTAATAGCTTGCAACAAAGGAATTTTTATGTAGACATTCCTCAATTCAGATTCCAAGTCATATTCCATGGGAGTTCAGTTTTCTTCATGACAATATCTCTGGATAAGGAGGCTCCCTAGGTTCTAAAATCTCTCGTGGTTTTTTCATTTCATTGTTTTTCTCATTTTATGGTTTTTTATTGGTTTTATCCTCAAGTTTTACATGAGGATCCTCCTCTTGAATGATTACAATGGATTTATTTTTATTAACAATTTTCCCAAACCTTAACTCAATTTCATTTAAAGGAAAGGATGTAATGACATAAGTGGGAAAAGGTTGCAACTCAATATTTTGTATAGGTTGAGGAGATATATTATTAGGATTAGCAATTGGTTCTGCAGGCAACTGAGTTAGGCTAGGAGGGTTAAATGATGATGCACTTGTTGTGGAGATGAATTATTGCTTTGAGGTAAGGGAAAGGGTTGTTGTACTGAAGGTGGTAGTGGTAATGAAGGTTGCTGAAAGTAGGATGTATTATATCATTTTTGAAATTGAGGGACATTCGATGCATAAGGCAAGCAGGGTGGACATTGATACTGAGGGTATGGAGGTGCTTGGTTTTGAGGCTAAAATATATTCCCATAAGGATTTTCTCTCCACACTTGGTTCCAATGTGAACTTTGAGGTGGTTGTGCATGCCATGAAGGGAAATATGGCTAATAATTCCATGGCTAAATTTGAGAAAAACCTTGCATATTAGGATCTTGATACATATTATTGTTTGGTCCCCTCCATGATGGTTTTCTAGTTGATTGAGGGAACTAACTAGTCTCAGCCCCCCCTTTGTAAATAGTTTGTAATCCAAGAAGGGATGTACATTGATTAGTGGAGTGCTATTGAGTATAGATCCCGCACACGTCTTTAGCATTAATAAGGAATTCTCTTTCAGCAAGCTTACATCTGAATTTAGGATAGAAAATTGCCAAGGCAACATTTTCTTCTTCTTGTTTCTTTTTAATTTTTATAGGATCTATCTGGTCACTAATGGTGTTTTGGATATCTATTTTTAAATTTTCCAAGAGGTTCCCCAACTCAACTCTAGTGACACCACCTTGTACTGGTTTCGAATTCATAGACACATAATCCCTTGAGTTTTCCCAGACCCTTTTGCCTACCTTAGCCTGGCTTCTAGAATAGGTTCTGCATAATTTAGCTATTTTAGGAAAGGGTTTATTTATAGATATCATCAGAACTTAGGAGATTTAGTGTTTCATTGCATTCTTCCCTTAACCCCATAAAAAGATAGTTCTAAATGTTCTCTCATCTAGATTACCCATTCGTGATTTGTGATAGTTATAAAGGGACCTCTCAAGGTATTCCTCCAAACTCCCATCCTCCATCCGTTGCATCCTAAAAATATCCTTAAAATCTCTTATTTTACAATAATCTTGATATATTAAGGAAAATAGACTTCATGTCATCCCATGAGTAAATGGTGTGCTCTCCCAAGCTCATGAACCATCTCAGGGCTGAATCTTTTAAGGTGGCAGGGAATAACTTAAGTTTGTGTGCATCATCATAGTAATTATAACTTCTGCAAATAATATCAAATTCAAACAAGAAATATTCAGGGTCTTCAGAGGATGTACCATGAAAAAATGGAAGAGATTCCAAAGGTATATTCTTCATAGTAATATTTTTGGTGATGTACAATGTTGGAAATCTGAAGGTAGTCTCCGAATCTTCTTCATTTTCCTCAGGTCACCCTCTTGGCCCATCTCTCCGGTCATTATTCCCATTGAGTAAAGTATGGATTTCATCATTATCTGCAACATTAGCCCCACCATTATTTCTGTTGTTATTTCAGTTACCATTTGTGTTCTCCTCACCACTTCCTCTATTATCCATATTTATTACAAGTTTATAGATAAGCCTAAGCACAATATTCCAGCTAGAAGAAGATTCAACTAGATTGGTCCTAATGTAACTAGGTCCCAAGTCCCTTCAAGGTCCTCTTTCTACTGATTTTACTTGTGAAACTACCACCAATTATGTACCTACAACATCTCCCCAGACAGTTTATCCTTTCCATGGTATACTTTGAGACTGGTCTGCCTCTTTCTTATGTGGTATTCCTTTTTCAGATGCCACCTTGCTAGTGGAGCTTTCTCCCTCTGTGTAACAATCAATTGGATTAGTTGGGGGTGTTTTCTTTGGATCAAATAATTCTAAAAATGATTTTGTACTTTGAATAAATCTACCCTTACTATCCCTAGGCCTACCTTTACTTTTGCGCATAAGAAAAATAAAACACTACATAAATTTACTAGAGACAATCAGAATTTGGAGTAACCCCACCATAGTGGAAGTGTGGCTCTTCACTCATGTCTTACCATACACTTTCCACCCTTTCATAATCCAGAAAAATCCTTACAACACATAAATTCTAAATAAAAATATTACCTGGACCATTTGTAACTCCCCAACAACGACACCAATAATGTTAGGGATTTTATATGTCGTTCGATTCCCTAAATTAAATTGTCAACAAAATTTCATAAACTTTGAGTTGTAATGCCTTCCGATTTAGATTCAAACTTACCCTATATAATTCTAGTATGAAATTCCCAACTTTATGTCTAATAATCACACCCAGAATCATTGAAGTGAAGAAGCCTATTTCATTGTAATCTAAATTATATTTTCTATTCAAAACTCAAATCATTATTCCATTCTTAGCCATGTTATATTCACTCAAAAATTCATTCAGAAATAAGTTGGAAAACTATCACTAATTATGTTCTCAAACCAATTTAACATTAACCCTATTCAAAACCATTCACAAAGCTAATCTGTCGAGTAATATGAACCAAGAGTAAACTTACTAATAACTCAAATCAATCCTTATGTGCTACTTAATTCAAAGAAAACTCAGCATTAAAAGACATAACTAACAATTCCCCCATCTTAGAACTAATCTAAATCAACACACATAGCTTCAAGTTATCTAATGATGAACATAAATAAATCTAATTAAAACTTCTTGTGAAATAAAACAAATAGCCAACTATCTATTCAAATGTTTATTACACTATGATTCAAGTAAATATCACACACAAAATCAAACAATTGTACTACAAATGATATACAATTATGGAATCATTAACACATAGTCTATTCTAAAAATGATACTCTGTCTCTAATTGATTCTGAATATTCAAATAAAGCATAAGCTACAAGAGTATCGTGATATGGATATATATAAATTCATAAGCAATGAAACACTTCCATTTAAGATGAGATTCAATTTAAAACATAAGAATTTACTCCTTTAGAAATTCATTTTAAATTAAAACTTCCTTTTCTAGCATTCATGAATTTGGAAGAATAATCATAGAGTTAACATATACAAAATATGCTCATAACAATATTCCATGGCTTTGTGAAGACTCAACAACATTACACTTGTTATATTTAACTTATATCTACAAAAATGTTTGAAATAAACTTAAGTACGAAATTAAGTGCAAGAATTCTATAAATCATTAACGAAAGCAAATGAGAGATTAAGTGCAGTTTTATCTATTGATTTGAAACACACTTCCTACACACTAAAATGACTACAAGACTCATTCAAGTTTCATGGTGGGCCCTTGGCACAACCCGTAGAAAGCCTAAACTAATTCAATACTTGTGAATTAAAGAGACATGAACGCTTAAATAAGAGTAAAAGTCGAGACAATAATTATTGTTACACAATATTTTGTCATACCTCCTATTCACTTCCTATTCCATATCCCGAAGCGCCAAAACATTGACTACTATGTAGCATATCCATCATTATATACAATCCAAAAACTCCCTGAAGAATCAAAGGAAAACTTCCCTGAATCCATTCTAGAGAAGGTTGGCTAAGGACCTAAATTTTGGCATCAACATATTTTGCTCCACTACCTGCCCATGCTGATGGAAGGTTTATTAGTTATACACTCATGCTGCCAGTGTAGGTTTGCATAGGAAAACCCACTTTGAATGTCTTCTGGTAGGTTTTCCCAAATTGGAGGAGAAGCTTCGCTCACTAGAACCTTCGGGAACAACGATTTGGATATTGGTTGTTGTTGATATGGTCGATCTCTCTCATTTGGGCCTCTTTATCTTATCATCATGGGATTTCCCCTTGATATGTGGACCTTTCTCCCTCTTTTGTGGATCCCTAACTCCCTGTCCCTTCCTATAAATTCACTCCCTTCTATCCCCAAATGGTTGGTCATTGATTGCTACATCCCTATGTTGAGATTATGGTTACATGCTACCCATACTATCTTGGAGAAGGAGTGCTTGAAGAATATTTTCTTGGACTTGGACATCCACAAAAAGGAGGTCTCCAACATCAAGGCATAGGTTGTATGCTTCCCTTTTAGCTTCTTAATATATACATATGATGTTCACTTTCCATAATTATGTAAATGTTTATGCTATTAGATTAATGTTCCTTGATATATTAAGTATTTTATGTTTGATGTATGCTATATATGATCTTGTACCTTGCATAGTACTTTGATCTTCCTTGCAGGTACTCGAACATGAAGAACAACTAAGGAACAAGGCCCGAAGTAAAAGATTGAAACTCATCTCTAAGATTAGAGTGAGGTAGGTTTTCCCTTCTCTCTACATTTGTCAAATATAATCTAAAAACGTGTATGTTAGATTGTTTAGTTTGTTTCTAGATCCACTTATTGGGCTAGATGGATTGCCTCTATCCGTAGAGGGGATTTTCCTTCACAACAAAATGGTGACTCCATTGTGGAAGCAATAGCCTTTTCATCCTCCTTTCTCAAATGATCTCTTGATCAATTTGACCGACCATTGTGTTCTCAATTAGTTTGGGTTTGTATAGGTCTACACAATCATTAGTTGTTATCTTATAGTGTTCAGTTTGGAAGTGTTTGTGAAATTATTTTTATTTTTTTCTTCATTCCTCGCCCAACGCACTTTTTGATCTGACAGTAGTGTTTCCAGTGCGTGTTTTATTAAAATAGTCACATTGATCCCTTGTTCAACCCCATTTTGGCCATAATAACCACGTTGATCCCTGATATTGGAAAAATCTATGGTTTTTCTGTCGAACCTCAATGTGTCTGAGCCCTTGAGGTCTTTTTTTGTCCTGCATGACTGGATTTTTTTGATGTTTTAATTGATTACCTCATTTATTAGTAAATTCGTACTTCTTTTAAATTTCAAGATTTTGAGTGCAATTGAATTCATTTTAGGGTTTATAGGTTGTTTTATTGTCACTTGATGCTTGTGAGTGTCTTTGGGTCTCTGGTTTGCTGAATGATTAGGTCTATTCATCTAATGAAATCACTTGAAACATTGACTTACATTGGTTTTGGTTTGTATTGTACAAAGTTGTTTTTCATGTGTACTAGGTCATCTTGCATTTGAAATCCATCTTGGTCATTTATCAAACATATATTACATTGTTTGGTTTGTAAACTGAAATGAGTATATTCTCTTACCTATTTGAAAGAGAAAGTGAAAGGCATTTTCATTGAATTCTTTTGATTTTGGTGTTACCTTGATTGATGCCTTGTTTACATTTGGAATACTTTGAATCAAAATCTTTGTTTTTGCTTTAGTTGAAGAGTAGTTGCATGCAAGCATATGAAAATCAAAGAAAACATCATATAGGGAAAGTGCATCTTAGTGAAGTGAAGGTCATTTTTGCTTTCAATAGATTGCATATTCATTAGTGAAAGTGAAGTTCAGTTTTTCTCTTGCATTTTGCATTTGGAAAAGTTAGTTGAGGCATATTCTTTGATGCATTCTCTTCTTTGATGCTTTAATTGATTGAACTTCCTTCCCTCATTAATATAGAATCCATTGAAATTAAAGGTTTCCTTTTTCTCATATAGTTGCATTCTAGGATTCAGGTGACATCATTTTAAGCCCAAAATTGAAATCTAATTCAAGAAAAACAATAAAATTTATTGAATTAACCTAAGGAGCATTTGGAACTTAACAAAAACATTTAGAGGTCTAGGATAGGGACGTGTTCTGATGTTTATAAACCTAGTAGTTGTCGTTAACTGCCTACATTATATCTTGAGGGTGCAATACTGTTCTAGTACAAAAGTATATTAAAGGTTCTTGAGTACTGTAGGGTATATGAGAGGCACTCTAGTATGGAAAGTATATGGGAATGCTCTCACCGAACAGTTATGCATTAGACATCACTAACACAGACTTGTGCTCCCCATACCATCGTGTATATATAGGGATACCCCACTAAGTTGCTATCCTTTAGCCATAAGTAACTGAGTTATCCACCTTGTAAATGTGATACACTGAACACAACATGTGGGGAGATTGGCCATTGTACGTTAAGTCCTTGGTTTTGGCTAAGGTGCATACACCAGTTCACAAATACTTTGTAAACCCTCTTTCCTAGTACACCCTTTTTTATTTATTTCTTGTTTTTGAGTTCCAAAATTTAACTACCCACAATAACATGACTAATTACCTATGCAGTTATCCTTCGCCTCATATTTCCTGATTAATAGTAATTTTTAATTGTAGTCTCAAATCAACCACCCCTTATTTGTTTTTGAGAAAAAGTCATCATGGCTAAATCACCAGGTTCACCTTACATTTCCCCTTCATCATCTGACACTGAAGGGTCATCACAAGGAGTTCATCCTGAGTTTTCATAGTCACTTGAAGCCCAAGGTCATGAACTTGGAATTATCCCAAGTTTTCAATCCCTTGTTTCTCGTCCTCCACCTTGAGACTCATCATCATCTCATGAATTTGATCCAGAAACTCCTGAGAGTCCACAAAGGTTTGTTTTATTCCCTTTGAATCCCATTGGTTATATCTCCTCAACAACCTTATAGTCCATATGATAATCCTGGTGTACCTTTGGAGTTATCACCATGACCAACTGAGATTCCTCCTCGCCAACTGTTTCCACCCATGGCTTCAGATGGTGAGTTTCTAGCCTCTTCTCAAGGTCCTCTAGAAGTCTCTGGTACTCATACTTTTGGTGTTAATAATGATTATGAATATGACTTTCCACCTAAAGCTTATCCACATGTGGGAAGTGTTGCACCTCCACCACCTCGTGAAAGCAGTGAGCCTTTGTTTCCAACTAGTTATACATATTTAGCTCAATTGGTTTTAGTTACTCCAAGTGTGTCTTCACTTTATCACAATCCCATTTGGTCATTGGGTGCCATGCCTACTTCTGGTCTATTTGTTTCAAATGCGGCCTCTCAAATTCCTGTGCCGTCTACAGTTTCATCAGTTCTTGTACAACCAAAAATTACAGTTGGGGCAATTAATGTCCTAATAAGTTCCTCAGGTCCTCCATTAAGTGGACAATATGTGCCACCACCTATCCTACCACATGGGGGGAAATAACCAACTCCCCCTTATGTACCTCTTATTTCGGGTGGATCTTATGTGAGTGCACCTCAAACTCACACTTTTGGAGCTAGTCCAAATGTTGGCAGTGTACCTTATCCTGGTGGATCATCAATTCTATTTACGAGATCCCATATCAACAACCTCTTTCGGCTCAGATACCCTACTAGCAACTGTACCCTTTGTATGGCTCTGAATAGCTTAAAATTCCACCCTTTACTCAATAGGTAGGCCCTTAAATGTAGCCTAGTTCAAATCCCTCATTTGGGGAATTTGGTCAAATTCAAGCTGGAAATTATCTATACCAACCTATAACTCAACAAATTCCACAAGGAACTTTCCAACAACATCAGCCTTATGTAAAACAATGACCTTTTATGCAACAAGGGCCTTACCAAAAACCACTGCAGTATCAAGGACAACCCTTGGAGTAGAAAAACCAACCCTTCTAGTAGCAAAACCAACCATTATATCAACAAGTTCAAACCTTGCAGCCACAAGGTCAATCCCTGCAGCCACAAGGTCAACCCCTGCAGCAGCCGGGCCAACAATTTTACCACTAGGGTCAATAGTTGTAAAAAAACCTTATAATCCATATGATTCACAAGATGTTTATCCACCTTATGGTTCTTAATGGCTCATGGTGTGTTAGTATCACTTTACCCTGGTCCAAAACCACCTTTTTGGGGGCAGAATCCACCTTTTTATGGTCAAAATAACCCTCAGTGGGGGCAATATCAAGATCCTTATGGTCAAAATTCGCCACTTTGGGGGAATAATCCATATCAACAAGGTTGGAATCCACATGTTGGGTCTTATCAAAGGCCTCCCATACCTTTCAACCCACAATTTTCGTTTCTAGCAATGTTGGAACTACTGGATGTGTTAAGGCTCACTAATGATCCAATACTTCATTCAATGTATTGGCCTCTGGTTCGCACTAAGATTCCTAGTGATTTTCTGAAATTCGAAGGAAAATATAGAGAAGCCCCTAGGCCCACGTTATGAATTACCATTTATGCTGTTCATCTAACTCTTGGGTTGATGACTTTATTCGTCTATGTCTTTTTCAGCAAACCTTTATGGGTCCTTCCGCAAAATGGTACATTGAGTTGCCTTGAGGTGCTTATCAAGACTTCAATTCTTTCGCAATAGCCTTCCTTACTCACTTTCAATTACCATTCACTATGAAACTGGTACCCATCTACTTACTTCTTTGAAACATAATACTGCTACCCACATCTTTGATCATATCCATGAACTGAAACATCGACGTCGCGTTATCAAGTTTGATATACTTGATGAGTGGTTAATTCAAAGGCGCTTACCAAATCAATTTTTAACAAAATTGTTGCAGACATAGCTATAGGGGGTTGTGTAACCGAAGATCAAGCCATTTCCCCTTCCTAATATTTAGATTTTTTGTATTCCCAATCCAGCATGTTATATGATCTCTTTCCTGATGCTCCAAGACCATCTACCAATCCAATATCTTCTAAACCTTTGGATGTAGCACCTGTTGATGGTATTATTGGATCAATGACTCAAAATTCCAGTAAAGCTTCTTCAAAGCAAAAATCCATTTCAAATTCTGCATCTAATCCTCCTTCGTATCCCTATCCAAACCCTGGCAAAACATGTGAGGTTAATGTGGTTCAGTCTATCACGTAAGAAAAAGCCTCTAAAGGTAAAAATAAGGGTAAAGGAAAAGAAAAATATTATGCCCCGAAATAGGTTCCTCCAAATTCATTTTTTGATAATGCATCTAAACTTAAGCCCAAATATCCTTGCCTCATTTGTGAAGAATATCACTATACCAAGGATTGTCCCCCTTGTGCGGAAGTTAGTCAATTTTTAAAAGGAACTCAAGGGACACTGACTGTACTAAAAGAACCTCTCCCATCACAACAGTCCCAATCGATAGAACAACCACAATCTTCTACATATTCAGGTTCTCAGGTTTACATGAGTGGAACAATGCCTATTTCTATTGCCAACCAATCAAAAGATTATCAAACTCCTCCCAAGAAGACTATGGAGAAAGAAGTTACTGATACACCTTCTACTTCTACTGCACCCAATTCTAGTCCTCTTCACATTGAGAAACCTAGTAATGACTCCATTATCCGACTGCCTCCCAAGGGTGTCATTCAAAAATTGTCTTATAATCTGAATGCACAAGCTGCCTAACATTACAATATTGTCGAAGATTTAGCTAAATCACCTTCGATGATGTCTACCTTGGAAGTTCTCCAAACTTGTCCAGCATAGCGAAAGCATTACTATTCACTATAGGAGGAATTGACACTATGGATTTGTATTTGATTACTTTTGACTTGGGAAATCATGTTCCTTGTCTTCCTCGTCAACTTGTGTTTTTAATCCAAGTCATTATAAAAGGGAAGACAATTCAGTGGACTATGATTGATGAGGGTGCTTCCACCTGCATCATGTTTGTTTCATGCTGGAAAGCTATACACTCTTTGCCTCTCAGCCAGTCTCCAAACACCTTAGAAGCCTTTGATTATAGAGGATCTCGTCCTATGGTATTGTCACGAGTTTGCCCATCACGTTGGAAGGGAAAACTGTTGAATTAGAAGTAGAAGTTGTTGATGTGAATTTGAATTATAACATTCTACTTGGACGAAGTTGGACTCATGCTATGTTTTGTTTGGTTTCTTATTTGTTTCGTGTGCTCCATTTTCCTCATGAAAGGAAAATAATCACCGTTGATTAGCTAGCCTCTTTTGGTTCTTTGAATGGAAATGTCCCATGTGTGGGAAATACTAACATTCCTTATGAGAGCATTGGGGTGAGTCTTTTTAAAGGTTCTGCTCTTATGGGAAATTTTTCCCTCCCAACTCCTCATGTTGCTTCTACCAAAATGATCTCTACTTCTTATGATCCTTGGATCATTCCTTCACCTAATCAGAATGATTCTTTTGGCAATGTCATGCCACTTAGCCCAATAAAACAAGCATATCAAGCTATTGTTTTGGCTTCGATGACCACTACTGAAAGTCGTACTACTCCTAGTATGCATCTAGATGCGTATTCACAGTCCCCTTGGCCTGGTTCTTGGGATTCTTCAGATCCCTTGTGTTAGCGCTTGAAATTTCACCTCAGGCTGAAAAAGGCAAACGTCAAGGCAACATCAAACCATTTAGCCTCGTAGTTATCCCTACGGGGCAGGAGAAGGCTCTCTCCGGTCAATCTCAGTAAAATCTTCAATGGATGATGACCAATAGGGTAACACTAATTTTAGTCTAGTAAACTGATCAAAAGGGTTGATTTGGGGTTTTTAGGGTTTTTGGTGGCAAATTGAGGGGATGGCAATTTTGGGTCCGGGGATTGGACACAGTTTCTGCAGGGGGTTCTTTGGGGCGAGGTAGGAGACAGTATTGATGCCTTTGGTGGATGATTAGGAATGACAGATGAGGAGTTAAGGAGAGCAAACAATAACTTTGAATTCTCCTTAAACAGTAGAAAACATTGAAATTAAACAAACTTAAAAGCAGAGCATGACAGTCATGAATTCTTACTTTAACACTTCATTTTCTTAATGTGCAGAAGGAAAAGAAAGGAAATGATTCACATAACACACTTATAGGTACATAGAGAAACACACCATCAATACATGTAACCACAAGAATCCCAAAAAGGACTGCAAAACCCTAGTCTTCCTTAGCCAAAAATTGTAGAGATACGGTGAAATAATACAATGATAGCTTCTCCCTCAAGAGTCCAACCATGAAAATGAGCAAGAAAGTAAATAATATAGATGATCTAACCTATTTCCCTGCCTCCATGGGTCGAGCTCACTATCCTAGGAGCTGTTTCAACCACTTCTAAACTAAGCACTACAAACTAGGCAGCCAAAACAACTTCCTCTATAAACTTGGAAACCAATTCATTCATTTAATTTTTACCCTTTTGCATGAATGAATCTTCTAGAAGAGTTACATAAGGGTAAACGTGTCTAAAAAGTACCATAATTACATCAAATAGAATCATCATTCACCTCAAAAAGTCAAACTGAGTCAAATCTGCGTTTTTTGGGCTGTATAGTGCATTTCTGGACAATTCTGCCTGACGGGTCGCGCCCCTTTGGAGCCATGTTTGGGGAACTTGAAGGTGGAAAAATTGAGCAAAAGTGGGATTTCTTGAAAGGTCTATGAGTCTACTTTCCAACCCAATTGGAATTTTTGAATTTGGAGTTCATTTGCCCTATCAAAAATCAATTCTCCCAAGACAGCTTTCTGCAGTTCAAAAAAGAGGCAGAAAGTCAAATTTTGCATGTTTTTTGACTTTCTGGAGGCCCAAAACTTCACCAAATCTCTAGTCCTTTGATGAGCATGTGTAACTTTGCATGAAAAATCTGGAAATGCTGAGTTTTGGCAAAATGGAGTTGCCGGGATGAAGGGTCTCACAGGGGGTGAGACCCATTAATGTAGAAAACCTGTAAATTGCCTGAAAAAAAAAACAAAATTTACCCAAAATGCTCAAAATTTCTTGGGATTTGGGCTATGGCTAGGCTATTTAGTTCCTTGGTCCTTGAGTGAATCCTCGGCCAAGATATGGAGGGGATCGGGCCTCTTTCTCCTTTTTTGTGCCTTGGCCAACCGCCTTTGGAACATCTTCATTTTTGCCTTGCACATGTGCATTCTCGCCCAATAATGGTTCTTGATGTTTCTCAGCAATTTCTTATCTTTGTTGGCCTTAGCCAATAGCCTCTCTAAATGAGCATTGAGCTGGATAAGCATAGCCTCTCAAGAGATAAAATCCTCCCATGGGATACCCTGCTGTTTTGACTGTTTGAATGTTGTTTCAAGGGAACAAATAGCACAAGGGAAATGTTAGGGAAGGGAGACTTTGAAGGGAAATTGGGAAAAACATATGAAATAGGAAGTTAAGGGAAGGAATCATGATATATACCCCATCACATATATATGATTTTCAAAGGCTTTATGAGAGGTAGGGTTTAGGTTTAGTTTCTTGATTTTTAGGGATAGGGGTAGGGTTTAGGGCTTTTGATATTTTTTGGTAGGGAGAATGAATAAAATGATGAGGGAGGTGGAAATAGGATGTAGGGAAAAAGTGGGGGTATAAAGGATAACCTTGAAAACAACAAGACAAACCCTAGTTCAACCAACACTTTGACATTTTTGAGCAAATATGCATTGGATTCATTAGTTCAAAATGATTGGCTTTAAACCACATTCACATGCCTTTCACATTTTGGCAAACAATGTATTTTCATGAGGAGAGACCTAATTGCAACCTTGAATCAATCCTGAGTTGTTTTGCAGCTTACTAGTGAAATTTGGTGGAGGAATTCCCAACGGGTCGCTCGCCTCTGACGGGTCGCGCCTGTGTAATTTTTACACTGTTGGAGGTGCCCCGACAAATCGCGCACCTCTAACTGGTCGCACCCTTTTGCAGGAGGCGTTTGGAGGCCTTACCGGTGTCAGAATTGGGTGCAGAATATCTAGTTGGAAAGGTATTTTAGTCTACTTTCCAACCCAACTAGAATTTTTCAATTTTAAGTTCATTTTACCTATAAAAAGTCAAATCTCCCAAGACTGGTCAAAAAGTGCCAAATGAGGCTGCCTCAAGGAAGAGTACCGTTGCAGTCAACTTTTGAATGCCTTCCTCAACCTAAAATTGAGCTCATGATAGCTAATTAGAAAGATATTTGTGTCTAGTTATCATGTTACCCATCAAGAAAATCATTTGGCCAACCAAGCTAGGAGAAAACTTGATTTTCCCAAGGTCACTTCAGAGGTGCCCTTCATTCTCCTAAGGCAACGGTATTCTTTGACATTTCTCTCAAACCATGACACCTGTGAAAAAAGTGAAGGAGGCTTTTCTTATTTGGAATGTTATGGACAAAATCCTCTCTCAGTTTTCCAAAATTCATCTTTTATTTCTCTGGAACATCATTTGAGTGCGACTTGTCCCGATGTGTGAAACAAGGAATTTTGTCGAAATGGAGCGAAATGAAGGGGATAGGGGGATTCTAAATTCTTGGGGAAATTTTGGGAGTGGGGAGGGATGTTAGGAAGCAGGGGAAAGTGGAATATTAGAGATTGAGTGAGGGGAAAGGGTCCAAAAGGGAAAAACACAGGCCCAACCTAGAAAATTGCCAGGTTGTAGCTAGAAACTAGGGTTTGTGGAAAAATGAAGAATTTGGTGGATCTAAGGGATGGGAAGTGTTTGATAAGGTACTTTAAGGATAGGGGAAGGTGTATGAACATCTGGATACAATTTTTTCTGATGATTTTACTGTCCAAGAGAAATTGGCTTCAAAAACCCTAGGAGAGGGAAATGAACTTGCCAAGGCACAACTGAAGCATGAACAAGATGTAAAATAAATCATTAGACACTGAGATGATAATGAAAACCATATGAATGATGATATAATCATATGAATAGTGACATAGATTGGCATTTGGGCAAATTTAGAAGGATTTAAGGCAAACCCTAGACCTAATGCATAGTGACCAAATTTTGCTTGTAAACTCTTTGAAATGACAAAATTTGACCTTAACACTATGAAACCACTTTGTAAGAGCATATTTGATCACTGGAGGAAGGGTAGAAAGACTGACACTAACACCTTGAACGAGACATTTCCCATAGACAGGAGTATCACTAAGGTTATGTCTCTTGAGGAAACTCCCTGGGATGATGCTCATCATCGTTCCTCATTTCTCTTGAGTCTTGGAGAGATTTCATCATGTATGGATACCTTTGTTTCCCATACACTCACCAATCCACTTCAAACAACCATATTGGTGCATGAATTTTTTTATGAGGGAAAGATGGGGAACAATACTGCTACCATGCCTATCGACATTGTTGTTAAACTAGGAATTGTTGAGAACATCCATGTCATGGTTTCTTGTTCTCCTAATGAGATCAATATTTAAACTACCCATTTTAAGGAATTCTGCAATGTCTTTTCTTGGTCATATGAAGAAATTAATGGCATAGATCCGAGTATAGTTGTGCATGAAATTCCTATCTATCCTGATGTGAAGCTTGTTCATCAGCGACTTCATTCAGTGGACCCTAGAAAGGCAACTGCTATAAAGGGAGAGGTTGAAAAACTTCTAAAGTCTGGTTTCATCTACCCCATTCCATTGATATATTGGGTTTCGAACATTGTACCTATCAATAGAAACCAAGGGACTATCCACATTTGTGTTTATTACCATGATATTAATCAAGGATGTCCCAAAGGCCATTATCCAACTCATTTCATCGATCAAATCATTGATGAATGTGCTAAGAGTGAGCTTTTTTCTTTTATGGATGGGCTTTCTGGTTACAACCAGATTAACATTCTTCCTGTCGATCAACATAAAACTACTTTTATTTGTCCATGGGGAACCTTTCCCTACAAGAAACTCCCTTTTGATCTAAAAAATACTGGCGCTACCTTCCAATGAGAAATATCTTATGCTTTTCATGACATCAAACACATCATTCAACCGTATATTGATGAATTACCAACTCATTCTGATAAGCATCATGATTTTTTGCAAGTCTTCCTTTCCACCTATCCTATGGATGAAAATGCATAAAATGACTACCAAAATGAAGGGAAGGGATAGTTCTATTACCTGCAATAAGCGACTCAACAAATGGTATCCCAGATTGTTCGTGCTCCTTGCATGAAGATCGAGGTAAAATGAGGAAAAAATGTTCTCACAATTGAAAATTGGTAAAATGGTAAAAATAACTTACTTCTTGCCCTATTTAGAAGTTTTAAATACTATTTTTACCATATTAGGGCATATTTCACTCATTTTTTAATATTTTTCCTCGAAATAGGTAATGTGCATTTCCTTGTGCAGCAACAGGTCATATGTTCTTGGTGAAAATGATTTATCTTGACTGATTCAACGAGTTTTATTTTATCATTTTTTCGGACTTGTAAAAAATAAACCAAAAAGAAACCCCTTGGAGTCATCTTTAAGCTCTTTTCTAACTCTTGAAAAATGAAAAGATTGTCGAGTACTTGTCATTTTGAACTCGTTAAAAGTAAATGAAATGACGTCTACTAAGTATAAGTTTAACCCTTTTCTAGACTACGATAGACTATTGTTTGAAAAAGGAATACCTTAGTTGAATATGAATAAGAGGTTCTCTTGAATATTGTTTTCTACCTTTTCAGGTTCAAGAGATCATTTACGAAAAGGGATCTTTGGATTTTTCTTTTCTGCTTCTTTTTCAAACACTCTAAACATGAAAAAGATGTCGTGTTTCACCTCTGTCAAACTCATAAAACTTAAATGATGCAAGACTTGTTACCATGACGAGGACAAGTTCCTCCTTCCTAGGGCTTGTAAAGCTTACTAGGATGGATTCATCCAAAGGGTGAACTTATATAGCAAGCATATGCTATCTCCTTCAGGCTTGTGATAAAAAATATATGTGGTACTCGCAAAAAATGATGGGGGAAAAAGTGAAAGTGTTCATCTCTTGTATTCTGTAAAGGCAACATGTCGCTCTTGAACATGACACTTATCTATTACTCATGTTGGGTAAGGGACATCCTCACTTGGTCACTTGCCTTCTTCAGTTAAGGGAATCCATTTTTTCCTCTCATCCGATCATACCATTTATCATCATGACCTTTGATCCTATGTTGAGTCAAATGCTGCCAAACTACGAAGTCGTGTCGCTGATATGTTCAAGAGAAGTCCTATCTGCAGTTATTTACCACCTATACACTATCTTACTTTCTGTCACAGTCCTAGATCACACTTATCTACTCCACTACATCCTTTTATTTCATGTCAATGATGTGGGATTCAATATGGCCCTCCTTCGACAAATCACTTCCTATTGACTTCAGCTCAATATTTGCGAAGATGATCTAGAAACTCCCTTCCAATACCTTAGAGCTTGCATGCCTCAATGGAAAGTCTACATCATCGACAATAGGTCTACATCATCGACCTCGGATCAAATGATTCCACGGGTGTTCGACTTCAGCTTCATTATTCACATTTGTGGATTGTGTTGATTGTACCTTGAGAGCCATCATCATTATTGGTGGTGTCTCTCGTGCTTGTTAACAGTTTATGTTATTGACCATTAATAAGGTGGTTTTCTATCATGTTTGACTTTGACACATCTATTCACATGATTAGAATTCGTACATTGATCGGGTGGAGACAGGAGCACAAGACCCTAGATTTTGTCTGATGAAATCTAGGTTGCATGGAGTTAAAAGTCATTCATGATTGTACACATGTTTCCATGGGACGAATGGTTGTGACCATGTCGTGGGTTCATATTCATGATCCTTTCTATTCGGATGGTTGCGACCATATCCAAGATATTTGCACATGATCCCTTCTATTTGGATGGATGTGTCCATACTATGGATTCATGTATTATTAGATGCCTATTCATGTATCATTAGGCATGATCATCAAAGATGTCATATATGTATATGCTTGGTTTGCAGGTCTCTTGACGATGTTGTTCTCATCCTCGTACTGACTTGTAAAGCATGTCAACCATCACTCCCTATTTTGCCTTCATGATTTAGGAGGCATCTGTTACACAGTATTTTGTCATACCTCCTGTTGACTTCCCATTCCATATCCCAAAGTGCCAAAGCATTGACTATTGTGCAGCATATACATCATGATATACAAACCAAAACCTCCCTGAAGAATCAAAGGAAAAATTCCCTGAATCCATTCTAGAGAATGTTGCCTAAAAACCTAATTTTGGCATCATTACATTTTTCTCCACTACCTTCCCTTTCTGATGGCATGTTTCTCAGTTATACAGTAGCATTTCCAGCGTGGGCTTTCATAGGAAAACCCATGTTGAACCTCTTCTAGCAGGTTTTACCAAGCTGGAGGAGACGCTTCGCTCACTAGAAGCTTCAGGAACAATAAGATGGATATTGGTTGTTGTTGATATGGCTGAGCTCTCTCATTTGTGCCTCTTGATCTTATCATCATGGGATTTCCCCTTGAGATGTGGAACTTTATCCCTCTTTTGTGGATCCCTAACTCCCTCTCCCTTCCTATAAATTCACTCCCTTCCATCCCCAAATGGTTGGTCATTGATTACTGCATCCCTATGCTGAGTTTATGCTTACATGCTACCCATTCTAGCTTGGAGAAGGAGTGCTTGAAGAGTACTTTATTGGACTTGGAAATCCACAAGAAGGAGGTCTCCAACATCAAGGCATAGATTGTATGCTTCCCTTTTTAGCTTCTTAATATACATCTGATGTTCACTTTCCATAATTGTGTAAATTTTTATGCTATTAGATTAATGTTCCTTGATCTGTTAAGTAGTTTATGTTTCATGTATGCTATATATGCTCTTGTATCTTGCATAGTACTTTGATCTTCCTAGCAGGTACCCGGATGTGAAGAACAACTAAGGAGTAAGGCCTGGAGCGAAATATTCAAAGATGTCTCTAAGGATCAAGCAATTAACATTATAGCGAGGTAGGTTTCTCCCTCTCTTTGAATTTTTCAAATATAAGATAGGAAAGTGTATTTTAGATTGTTTATTTTGTTGCTAGACCTAATCATTGGGCTAGAGGCATCATCTCTGTCTGTAGAGGGGATTTTCCTTCATAATGATTATATTAAAACTTCAATAAACAATCAGTTCAAAATTGCAGGCTTAGCAGAACATAATCAAAGAGTGTCATTCCACAATCACCAACTCAGCCTAAGTGTGTAGCTTTGCCTGCTTATGTGTGTGTAACTTTACATACAAAACATCAGGATTCAACTAGGTTAAGCTAAGTAATATCTTCAAGATTATTTCTCCCAGATTGTAATCAAACTTTTCCCAATCGTGGAAGTATCCTTGAACCAAAGAAAATAATTCCATATTCGAGAATTAGAAGGATTATTCTGGGATATCGACAGTTGACTGATTTCCCACTGCTAAGTGGATTATTGAATTAAGTGCAAAACTGAGTGCATAATGGCGGTTCCAAAAATGGTTGCTTGATGCATTGTTGCACTGTGTGCTGGACCATTTGGTGACCTGTCCACGTACTTCAAATGTTTTTCTATATTCAATAGTCCTTTTATATATCTATCAAATTGAATAAAGAGTTATAAATATATCTAACATCTACCTAAACCAAACAAAGACATATGAACATAGAACTTATTAATAAATCTTACCTCCAGTTTATAGTAATGTGGTTTAACTAGTGTGGAGTGGTTTTATGGTACCAAAAAGGGGTGAAATAAGGTAAATGATAGTAAAAATAGTGGGATAAGATGTGAAAAAGTGTACAAAAGTAGGCCCCAACACATACATAAGTGGCACTACATCCAATTCTATTTCATTAATATAACCAACACTTATAGAAAATTTAATTTTACACTATTTGGTTACCTTTATCTATGCCTCTTTGTTGACCCATCCAAATAGATATGGGCTAGGATGATCTTGAACCTCAAATACAAGTTTGTTGAGAAGATTTGCTATAATGATTGTTTCCTATGAACTCGTCAAATAGAGCATTATTATTATTTTCTTAACCTATATGTTAATGTGGAATAGCTTAATCATATCCTTCTCTTCTTGATGATGAAGACTAGGCAAATTCACCTCCTTTTGCATTGATGTTCAAACAATCTTCTTATTCACATCAGATATTATTTCCACTTGATTTTTTAAACTAATGACAATGCGATTTTTCTTCGTCATATCCTTCTTATAGTTCTTTGGGCTGACCTCTGGATGCAATTTCCAACACTTCTCCTTTGTGTGACCATAAATGTTGCAGTGGTTCCAATAGTTGTTAGGATATTTGCATTAGTGTGTTGCAGCTATTTTTTTCTTCTCTTTTCTCCATCCCCACTTCTTCCACCCTTACTTGGAATCTTCCTGGTATTCCTTCTACTTTAAACCACTTGATTTCCCTTTCTTTTGACTTATGTTTTCCAGGTGTTGTGTTTGTACACAAACTTCATCAACCATTATGGGTTTAAATAACATCACCTTTTTTTTCATGTGGTTATGTAAATCCACCTAGCTATTTGAGGAATACATTTAGGTTCTTTGAAGTGATACCCAAAATTATTTCCATCTTCTTGAATAATGTAGTGTACCCATGTATAATCTACCCCTATCTCCACCTCATATAGTAAGGCTATAAAATATACTAATCCTATACATACCCAATAATGATTTAGATTGGATCATTATATTTTTTTTCATCCATCGTGATAATTTCAAAGTGGAAAAAGTGGAGGAATCATCTCGTAGGATCATTTTTACTGGTGGGAACTAGTTTGGCAAAATAGGGTCTGAAACCTTCTAGGAGTGTTTTTAGGCATCAAAAAATGTGCTTTGGGGGTAAAAATTTGTCACTTTAGTGCCACATATTTGCTTTCTTATTTTACACACAA
The DNA here is from genome assembly GCA_000404065.3 of Pinus taeda. NCBI lineage: Eukaryota > Viridiplantae > Streptophyta > Pinopsida > Pinales > Pinaceae > Pinus > Pinus taeda. The sequence continues at coordinate 370,694 of APFE030575124.1, forward strand.
AGATCTTTCCAATAGTGCAAGACTTGCGTCAATCAGAGTTTGTATGCAAAAGTTATGCCACTCAGAAGTTGACCTTCCTATTTTCACCACCATAGTTTGAGAGGATGCCATGTCATCCCCCATTATTCATGAAAAAAAGGCTATATAGATGATTTTGATGTAGAAGACTCTAGAAGAGCCTATATTTTAACTCTAGTTAAAATTTGAGGTAGTCAAACATAACAACTAATAGGCTATGAGGCAATGTTATAACCGAACCACTAAGAGGAAAATGGGTTCCATTATTTGAGTGAATTTGTTCCATAGTTGAGAAAAAATGGTTGAGAGAGATAGGAGATAGAGCACATAGAGAGGATTTTTGTACTGTAGTAGCCCACTAGCCGCAACCATACTTCTGTGTACTCAGAGTCATTTTCTCTTAAGAGAAAGAGAGTAGTGCAGCCTCACCTTTCAGCTGGGTTTTTCTTGTGAAAGGGTTTCCCAAGTCATATCTTGTGTGGAATGAATGTGTGAGATTTTATTTCATTGTTCTCTATTTCTATATAAATTTAATTCGCATGCATATGCTATTAACAGTAATTTACATATCTACAAATATAAAGAGAAATAAAATTGTAATAGTGTAGATCTTGGATTTTTAAGTATAATTTTATCAAAATCTGTTGTGATGAAATGTATAGTGGAATGCCAACAAAAATTTACGTATCATATTGATATCAAAGCATGTTTATTTGGGTGTATTGTGGATATTTTTAGGGGATCTAGATTGGTTAGGCCAAAAGTCATAAAACCATAATTATGGTCAACAAATATGGGAATAACCCTCGTGATCCTATAAAGGAGAGGTTTTCATAGTTGGAACAACAAGTCATGGATATAAATCATAATGTAAATCTCCTCATGGAGGCCCTAAGAAATAAGCTTAGAATATTCAGAGAATATGGGGGTTAAAATGTAGAGGGAAAACCAGAAGGGGGATCAGGAGATAGAAAAGAAATAAAGAACCAACTAAAGAAAGAACCCAGAAAAGATCAAACCAGTTTGAGTGTGATTAATGAATCATAGTCCCTATTTAAAATGGAAGCAAAGGTAGATACCAAGCCGTACCATGGCGAGATTGATTCTTTGAAGCTAAATAACTGGTTGCAGCAACTAGAAGAATTTTAGTGTGCATCAAATTGAGTAAGAACTAAATATTTCATTTGCACAGTTGAACTTAGAGGGCTATGCCCTAAATTGGTGGGAAAAACACATGTAGACCTTGAGGTTGGACGCAAAGCTTCCAGTGACTAAGTGGGAGGGCTTTAAAACCCTCACTAAGTCATAGTCTTACCCTATTGGGTATGTAGAGGACCAGTGGATCTAGTGGCACTACTTCAAGAAATAGTTGGGGCAAAGAGTGCAAGAGTATACCATAGAGTTCAGAACAATGGCCATAATGTTTGGAATCTCCCCAAAGAACCTATATGTACTCCTCAAGTATTTTTTAGGTCTACTACAATATTTCTGGGAGAAAGTGATGATGTTCAATCCCAAATCAGTGGATGAGGTTTGTGTATAGGTGCATCACCTGGAGAAGATAGGCCTAACGAAAGCACAATCAAGTGGATTGAAGTAGAAGGAGAAAAAATTAGCTTCTAAGGAGGGGAAAAATAATTAATAAGGGGGAAAGGATAAGAAAACAACAACCACAACTCACCAGTGCAATGATCCCAACAACCGCTGCCAGCACTGCAATGTTACAACCATAAAAAGGAGAAGTGTTGGAAGTTGCATTCAGAGCTTAGCCCAAAGAACAAATAGAAAGACAATAAGAAAAAGAATCTCATGGCCATTGATTCAATAAACCAATTTTAAAGCAGATCAGATGTTGATGAGAAGATTGTCTATACATCCATGTAGAAGGAGGTGAATCTAAGTAGCCTTTAGAAACATGAAGAGAAGTAAATGACTAAATTCTCCCATACAAAGATACAAGTCAAGAAGACTAAGATTGATGTTATGTTTGACTCAGGAAAACAGGAAAATATTATTGTAGTAGATATGGTAAAGAAGTTAGGGTTGGAGGTTTTTGATAATCCAAGCCCATATCCAATGGGATGGTAAATAAGGATGCAAATTTGAAGGTAAAAAAACAATGAAAAAATAGATTCTCCATGCAGATTTCATTGATGAAGTAGAACTAGATGTGGTTTTGCTTGATGTATATGGAGTCATGTTTGGGAGTCCCTGCATGTACATGCAAGATGCAACATTCATGCATAGATCTAACCAATATCATCTCGTAAAGGACGAAAAACCATTCACCATCAATGCGCACAAAGGCAAGTAAAATATTAACTGGTAAGTGCCAACCAAGCCAAGAAATTGATCAGTTCCAACAAGAATGATGTTTTATTGTTTTTAAGAGAAAATCAGTCTATAGAAGAGTCAACAAGAGGCAAGACATCCTTGGAGGGGAGTACTAAGAAACAAAAACAACATTTGTAAGAGTTTCTACATTCATCCAATGATTTGTTCTGAGAGCCTAAAGGGTTACCACCTAAGAGGGAAGTGAAGCGTGAGATCCACCTATTGATGGATTCGTCATTGCCAAACATTGGGTTGTATAGGTAGTTTATTATAGAAGCAAGTGAGGTGAAGAAACAATTGGAGTAACTACTAGAATAGGGTGTCATTCAGCTAAGTACATCACCATGTGGGTCACCCATCATCATTGTGTGAAAGGAGGATGGAACTTAGAAGGTGTGTATAGATTACAAAGAATTGAACAAAATCAGACTCAAGAAAAGGTACCCCTTTCCCAGGATAGAAGATCTATTGGATAAATTGCAACAAGCAAAATACTTCACTAGGCTAGACTTAAAGTTTGGATATCAGTAGGTTTGAGCCAAAGAAGAATATACCTAAAAGACGGCCTTCAAAACCAAGCAAGGTTGGTATGAGTGGTTAGTCATGCCATTTGATCTATGTGATGCACCAAATACATTTATGAGATTTATTAATGATGCATTGTTCCCTTTTATAGATTCATTTTTTATTGTTTATTTGGGTGATATACTAGTATACAATGCTACCTGGGAGAAGCACATCTCACATTTGGCACAGGTGTTGGAGACATCAAAGAAGTACCAACAACTAGAAAATTTCAAGAAGTGTGAGCTTGCACACTAACCTTTGGTGTATCTCCGGTATGTGATAGGTGGAGGAGGGTTGAAGATAGATCCTGCCAAGATGAAGGCCATCATGAAATGGTTGGAGCCTACTAACGTTTCTGAGGTCAGGATTTCCATTGGGGAAACATAGTACTTGAGGAAATTCATAGCCTCATTTTCAGTAGTAGCAACACCACTCCATACCATAACAACAACTGGCAGAATTTTCCAGTGGGGAAAGGGTCAACAAAGGACTTTATAGGAGCTAAATAAGAAGATAAATCAAGCACTAGTTCTGGCATTACCAAACTTGCAACAACCCTTTGAGGTGGAGAAATATGTGAGTGTGCATGCTATGGGAGTGGTCTTGATGAAAAGAGAAAGGCATGTATGCTACGATTTTGAAGTATTTCATGGGGAATTTCTTGACTACGTCCCTACCTATGACAAAGAGATCTATGGCCTGGTGCAAGATGCGAAGAATTGGAAGCACTATCTAATGGGAAAGGAGACAATAATCCACACAAATCACCAACCACTAAAGTACATGTGGGCCTAGAGTAAGCTATAATAGACCAGACATTACAAATTATGGGGTTTTTACAACAATTTCATTTAGTGATTACGTACAAGAAGGGTACACAAACAAGTTGGTAAACATGATTTCAAGGCCACCCATATCATATATCACAACTTTAGTAACTTTTATACACATGGATCCATTCACCCATGATGCATACAAAGATGCATATTCATAGGATGAGGACTTCAAGGAGGTTTTTCAACAGTTGAAAAGTTAGAGTCATGTGTGTTGGATACCTATACCAATAGGTTTCATATTTCATGATTGGCAAATATAAGTGCCAAATATGCTCCATTTTTGCTGCTACAAAGGTTCCATATTTGCAAGAAAAGAGAAGGTGTATATAGGCCTGCATATTCACAAAAGTTTTATGGATGACCCAACAGTCTAATCTGGATCATGCCATGTTTTCAATTTATGTTGTAGAATAGAGAAAGAAATCTTTCCAAACTGTTTAATCTTGGCAGATCAGTAGCTAGG